>JAQJVL010004179.1:0-48653 GCA_035578905.1 Stictocephala bisonia
GATGTAACTTATTACGAAAAAAGTACGAGAATACGATTAGTCTATAGGTTCATTTTGAGTCATTAACGGATTTATTATAGTTATTTGAGGGCTTTAAACCAACTTTTGTATTTCATTAACACTTTCATCTAAGTTATTTACTATCAGATGTTTCTTTAAAATATTGCTACCCAAGCTAATCAAGGGTGCCTACTCCAGGTAATCAATGAATATTTAAATGAAATATTAGTAGCTAGTTGCCTGAATAGATTAATGGCTACCCTAAATTCAGTTACGTTACAAAGTTTAAACTTTGCTGCCTTCTTAAAATTACAAAATACAAATTTATGAATGATTTAACAGTTGCTACAGTAACTGTACACGAGTAACTAACCAAGTTAATCAGAGTTGTATACCAACGTTGATTGCAGACATTGGCTACAAAGTGAACAAAATAGAACAGTAGCTAAATAATTGATCAATGCTGCTAAAATTTATAACAAATGGTTAATCATTTTGGTCATGGGCTAATTAAAGGTCAGTGCCTACCCAAATTCGTAACTGACTATCCAAATTTATCCTAAGTGGCTAGCCTAGTAAATAAGTTGCTACACCAGTAGGCCAGTGGCTATCAAAGTAAATCATGAGTGGCTAAGCAAGTTGACAAGTTTAACGTGATTCAAACAAATCACTTAGGCTACTCAAATTGACCAGGGTGGTTGTTACCTATGATGTATTAGTACTGATGATCATTACGAATGGCCACTCAAGACGATCACGTAGGCTAACCAAACAGGACAATTTTGTTGATTGTACTTCCTCCACCTCTGTTTCCTCCAACATAATAGCTGGGGTGAATTCGAGGTTGGAAGTGAAGACAAAAGCTAATGAAGTGTGATTTTTTAGGGTTTGTTTTTAGATTGATGTTAGAGAAATGTTGAATGCAGCTATTTAGCTCCATAAATGTTTCAATTTCTAAATGTAATTTTGATTTTTGGCTAAAACAGAGAGTTGTATCATCAGCATACTGCACGAGTCGCCCTTGCTGAAGAGATGACGCTGTATCATTTACATATATCAGAAATAGTAAGGGGCTGAGTATAGATCCCTGGGGGACACCAAAGCTCAATTGATTGATTTTTGAAAATTTGTTTGAAATTTGGACAGCCTGGTTTCTACAGTCTAAATACGACTTCGTCCACGAAAGTGGCACTCCTCGCACACCATAGAATTCTAACCTGTGGAGCAACATACTGTGATCAACGCAGTCGAATGCCTTAGAAAGATCGAGAAAAACGCTTAGAGTGGCTTTGCGCTTTTCCAAGCTCTCCACAACCATATCAACTAGACGTACTACTGCATCTATCGTTGATTTCCCCTTCCTGAAACCAAACTGGTCATTCGAGAGAAGGTTGTGTTTTTCCAGAAATTGTAGCATTCGGGTTAGAAAGGCTTTTTCAAATACTTTACTCTTACTCAAGACGGGTAGAATTGAGATTGGTCTGAAATTATTGATGGAGTTGGGGTCGCCTTTTTTGTAAATCGGTATTACTTTTGTTATTTTGAGGGAGGAAGGAAATATTCCTGTCTGAAATGATAAATTTATCAGGTGAGTTAAGGGGCTCAACAGATGCTCAGAGCACCGCTTTATGAGCCAAGTTGACATGTAATTTATGTCATTTGATTTTTAGGAGGGGAGCTGATTTATTATTTGTGCTAGTTCCTCTTCCACAACCGGAGCCAATGCCATTGAGGAGATTGGACTTTGACCACGAATGGGATGTTGGTTATCTCGGTGTGAATGGAACCCAGATCGTGCAACAGAACTGAAAAAATTGTTGAATGCATCAGCTACTTTCGTAGCGTCAGTAATTTGTTCTCCTTCTATTTTTAGTTTAATGGAACCAGCCTTTTGTTGATTTTTGTGAGAATTTACTATTTTCCAGACTGTTTTTGAAAAATTTTGGGTTTCTAGAAGTTGTTTAGATATATCATACGCTTTAGCTGCTTTAATGACATTTCTGTAGATTTTTTTTGTAATTTTTAAAAAACTGTTTGAAATGTGGACTGTTCGAAGACTTTGCTATTTCACAGAAAAATTTTAATCTTTCCCTTGAAATCAGGATACCTTTAGTAATCCATAAACAGGGTTTACTATTATCTTTGATGATAATCATATTGACCCTGGATTGAAAATAATATATAATTGAGAAAATATATACCTTGTTCAATCACTTTATTTCATATACACGACATGTTTCGATCCTTAGATCATCTTCAGGTGTAAAATGTAACAAATCTTGAAGGTAATAATAAAATTTAAATTAATTAAAAGTTAACAAATTGAAAATACATAAAAACTGTTTTGGTTAGTCTAATTGTTATTATAACAGATGGTGTAATATTAAATGTAAATATTGTATTTTTTTGTAATTTAATGGTGTCTAGATATCTTCTTGTTGTATTTATTAGTTATGTATATTTTCTTTGTTTTTGTATATATGTATCAAATATAATATTAGATTGGAATGATATTTGATCATTGAGTAAATTATGTGGATCAGTCTTTTTTGCTTTGTAGATGGCTAGTTCTTCTTTGACATCGAGTTTAAGGCTTTTTGGTAAGATTTGAATAATGTCCATATTATTTTCAATAGATGTATAACTATGAGATTCGGATATTAAGTGTTCAGCGTAAGTGGATTGTTGGTGTTGGGAATTTTTTGGTATGTGTTCTTTAAATCTTTGTTTGAAAGATCTTCCAGTTTGGCCAATATAAAATTTGGGACATTCATTACATTTGATACTGTAAATACCAGATTTGTCATAATTATTTGAGGTGGTTGGATTGTTTTGTAATAATTTTTGGAGAGTATTGTTGACGGTGTGTGCAAGAATAGTATTGTTTTTGTTAAATATTCTATTAATGCTATTATTGATTTTCCCATAGTATTGCATTTTTATATATCTTTTATTAGATTTTTCTCCTTCTTTCTTCTTGTTTTGTTTGTGTTTATTTATTATGGAGTCTATCATTTGTGTTTTGAATCCATTTGCTCTAGCTATATGTTTTATTGTAAAATATTCTTTTTTGTATGCTTCTTGATTTAAAGGATATGTCAGTAATCTATGAACCATGGAATTGTATGCCGCAATCTTATGGGACCATGGATGATTGGATGATTTATGAATTGTGTGATCTGTTGCTGTTGGTTTTCGATATACTTCAAATTCTAAATGGTTGTTTGATTTCTTGATAGTAACGTCTAGGAAATTGATGGTTTCATTTTCTTCGGTTTCAAGTGTAAATTTGAGATTTTTATGTAGATTATTAAGCTGAGTTAATACTAGTTGTGCTTGTTCCTTATTTCCTTCTATAATTGCAAAAATGTCATCTACATATCTATGGTATGATTTAATTTTTGTAAGTGTTTGGTTGTTTGTATTCAATATATTCTTTTCGATGTGGTTGAGGAAGATGTCAGCGATGAGTCCTGAGAGTGGGTTACCCATGGCTAATCCATCTTTTTGAGTGTAAAATTTTCCTTCGAATTCAAAGTAGTTTTGTTTTAAGACAAGTTTTAGAAGATCTGTAATTTCATTAATGTCTTTGATATCTAATTTATTTTGATGTTTCAAATTTTCGGTGATTATGGTGACTGTTTCTTCAATAGGTATGTTTGTATATAGATTCTGTATGTCGAATGAGACCATTGTATGTGTGTTGTGGATATTCATATCTTTAATTTTATTCAGAAGGTCTGTTGTATTCTTTAAACTTTTGTTGTTTTCTAATAAAATTTCATTAGAAAGGATAGTGTGTAGTACTTTGGATAAATTGTAAGATGGTGCGTTGATAAAGTTTACGAGGGGCCTGATTGGCTCATTTTCTTTGTGGAGCTTTGGGAGTCCTCTTAGTTTCGGGGCTATAGGTTTTATTGTGTTGGTTAGTATTTTTTGTTCCTTACTTAAAAGAACCGATTTGTTGATGGCTTTTCTAATTGCTTTGTTATTTTTGTCTGTGGGGTCGTTGGGAATTTTTGAAATGTTGTTTTTCTCAAAAAAGTCTAGGATTTTGTTATTGTATATTTCTTTGTCCATAATAATTGTGGTGTTGCCCTTGTCAGCTTTTAAAAGTATAGAGTTGTTGTCTTTCAATTTTTTCTTTATTTGATTGGCGATTTTTATTTCATTTATTGGCTTTTTATTATGACTTTTTGAGTCTAGATGATTTTTAATTTTATCATGAACTAAAAACCGTGCTTCATTTTGTTGATCTTTTGGTAAGCATCTTACTGCCATTTCTGCATCTATTAGAATTGGAGTACAATCACGGTGGGGTAGATTGTATTTTAATCCTTTGTTTAGAAGGTTTATTTCATGTTGAGAAAATTCTATATTAGTTTTATTAACTGTCCTGGTGTTAAACACGTGAGAAGTGTGTGTTTCATCGGTATTCGGTTGATTTTCAATTAATCGTTTTAGTTTTTTGTTAATAGTTTGTGATTTCTGGATAGCACGAGGTTGGAGCCATTCTTCTACGTCTTTTAAAAAACAATCAAATTCTAATGGGTGGAGGTTGTTTCCTATTTGTAGATGTAGTTGTAATAATGTATTATTGTGATGTAGTTTGAGTTTGTATAACTCATTAATACTATTTTTGAGCCATATTCTTTCTGCTGTCTTTTTTGCTGCGATGGCAGATGAGCTTGTACTATTTACTCTAACATGTATATACTTGGGAATTATGTTTTGATTAATACATGTTTTGTTAAATCTTATGCCTTCTATGGTGTTAATGAGTTTTAGTTTTGTGTTGCGATATTTATGTGTCAAAGAAGCAATGTTTGCTTGAGAGATGATAATCATATTGACCCTGGATTGAAAATAATATATAATTGAGAAAATATATACCTTGTTCAATCACTTTATTTCATATACACGACATGTTTCGATCCTTAGATCATCTTCAGGTGTAAAATGTAACAAATCTTGAAGGTAATAATAAAATTTAAATTAATTAAAAGTTAACAAATTGAAAATACATAAAAACTGTTTTGGTTAGTCTAATTGTTATTATAACAGATGGTGTAATATTAAATGTAAATATTGTATTTTTTTGTAATTTAATGGTGTCTAGATATCTTCTTGTTGTATTTATTAGTTATGTATATTTTCTTTGTTTTTGTATATATGTATCAAATATAATATTAGATTGGAATGATATTTGATCATTGAGTAAATTATGTGGATCAGTCTTTTTTTGCTTTGTAGATGGCTAGTTCTTCTTTGACATCGAGTTTAAGGCTTTTTGGTAAGATTTGAATAATGTCCATATTATTTTCAATAGATGTATAACTATGAGATTCGGATATTAAGTGTTCAGCGTAAGTGGATTGTTGGTGTTGGGAATTTTTTGGTATGTGTTCTTTAAATCTTTGTTTGAAAGATCTTCCAGTTTGGCCAATTAAAATTTGGGACATTCATTACATTTGATACTGTAAATACCAGATTTGTCATAATTATTTGAGGTGGTTGGATTGTTTTGTAATAATTTTTGGAGAGTATTGTTGACGGTGTGTGCAAGAATAGTATTGTTTTTGTTAAATATTCTATTAATGCTATTATTGATTTTCCCATAGTATTGCATTTTTATATATCTTTTTGTTAAGTGACTAATTAAAATTTAGCACTTTGGCACCATCTGTATTATTTGTTTTTATTTATGTTGTCATAGAGACACAATTGTCAGTTTCAGTTGTTATTAAGAAAAGTTAAGAGCACGACATATTTTTGTAATTCTTACTCTAAAATAAATAATATTAAAACGAAAACAAGGTTTAATATTTATCAGGTTATGGGCCCAGATCGCTGTTAATAAGAGTAAAAAGTAAAAAAAAAATGTCGTTATCGTCAAGTACAATTAAGCCTCTTACAAAAGGAAATTATGATACGTGGGCTATGCAAATTGAAGCTGTAATGGTAAAAAACAGTACATGGATGTATGTAAATGGCAAGAAACCAAAACCCGCATTGGTTGAAGATGATGCTGCATCGGCTCAAAAAGTTGAAAGGTGGGAAGAAGAAGATGCTAAAGCTAAATCAGATTTAATAATTGCTATTGATCCAAGTTTATTACGATTGGTAAAAGGTTTAAATACTTCAAAACAAATTTGGGACAAGTTAAAATCAGAATATGCATCTACGGGACCGGTAAAACGAGCAAGTTTACTCAAACGTGTGACATCTTACAAGATAATAGACAACGGTGATTTTCATACTCAACTGATGGAATTTTTTGACATAATATCTAAGCTGTCAGCTATGGGAGTCGAAATGCATGATGATTTACAGTCAACATTACTTCTTAATGCATTGCCCTCAAGTTTTGAAATGTTCAGATGTGCTATGGAGTCTCAAAATGAATTGCCTAAACCAGATATACTTAGAGAAAAGGTTATTGAAAAGTATGATGCTCAAAGTCAACGTGACATGGATAATTCAGAGGTTATGTGGGTCAAGCAAAACTTTAAAAATTTTAAACCGTCTCAAAGTAGTGGACCTCAAGGTAGTAAAAATCAAGGAAATGGATATCAGAGAGGTGGATATCAAAGAAGTGGATATCAAGGAGGGCAACGCAGAAACGATGGTAATTTAAACAAGCCATTTAAGTATAATTGTTTCATCTGTAATAAAATTGGGCACAAAGCAGCTGATTGTCCAGACAGAGCAAATGATGAAAAGCAAGAATATTCATCAAAAGTTGAAGCTCAAGTCGAAGATGCGTTTCAAGTAACGGAAGAGGCTCTTCATACGAAGCAGGTATCAAGTGATAGTCGATGGTGTTTAGATAGTGGCTGTACATCTCATATGTGTAATAATGAAGCAGCATTCATTAATATGACGTCAACAAATGGAAATGTTTTGTTGGCCAGCGATGCACAAACTGAAATTGTAGCAAAAGGAACTGCTCGTGTTTTTACTACAGATGGAAAATCAAACAGGTCGGTAAAACTTAATGATACGTTATTGGTAAAAGAATTAAGAACTAATTTGTTATCTGTTGCGAGAATTACGGATCATGGGAATACTGTCAGTTTTTCTAAAACTGGGGCAACTGTTTTTGGAAAAGGTGGTGAAATAAAACTATTAGCACAAAGAGTTGGAAATTTATATTATGTTTGTGGCAGTGAAGAGCAAGCAAATGCGGCAATAAATAATAATTCAGCAAGTTTGAAGTTATGGCATTATCGTCTGGGACATTTAAATAAAGAAGATCTGTTAGAAATGTCAAGAAAAGAATTAGCTAGTGGTATGAAGATAAATGAAGAAAAGAAATTGGAGGCATGTGACATATGTTTAAAAGGAAAAATGACTGTATTACCATTTCCTAAGAAGTCTGAACGATGTACAGCGAAATTAGAACTAATACACACTGACGTTTGGGGACCGTCAAGAGTAGAATCATTAGGACATGCTCGATATTTCGTAACATTTATCGATGACAGTACACGATGGTGTGATGTTAAATTTCTACGTCTTAAAAGTGATGTTCTTCAAGCTTTTAAAGAATATAAAGCATATGTTGAAACTCAGACAAATTGTAAGATTAAATGTTTGATGTCCGATAATGGAACAGAATATTGTAATAAAGAGTTTGATGAATTCCTAAAGAAGAATGGTATTTCCAGACGTCTAACTGTTCCCTATACACCACAGCAAAACGGAGTGGCAGAGCGGAAAAACAGGACATTAATTGAAATGGCGCGATGTCTTTTAATTCAATCTGGATTGAGTCATGGATTTTGGGCTGAGGCAGTAGCTACTTCTAATTATCTAAGAAACAGATGTCCAACATCTAGTTTGGATAATCATTCTCCATTTGAAGTTTGGAATAAAGTAATACCTGATTTAAGTAATCTAAAAGTTTTTGGAGCAAAATCATTTGTTTTAGAAAAACAATTAGGGAAATCAAAGTTTGATCCGCGTTCAAAAGAAGGTATTTTAGTCGGTTATTCAGAAGAATCAAAAGGTTATCGAGTATGGATTCCAATTGAAAGAAAGGTTGTAGTTGCTAGAGATGTACAAATTCTTGAAGATCAATTTTTAAATGAAGTAAAAGAAGATAAAATTTTCGATAAAAATGAAGAAAATATTGAATGTGTTCATATGCCAATTCAAAATGAAAATGAAAATGAAGAAATTGAAAATGATGAAATTAATGAAGAAATTTGTACACCAAATCGTATTTCACGTCGAAAACCGGGAAGACCACGGATAGAGAAAACAGGTAGAAGAGGAAGACCAAGAAAAATTTATAACACTGGACAAGCAGCAAATATAAACGAAGACCAAGAGGAACATGATGATAATGAAGATATCGAAATGCAAGAAGAACCAAGTGATGATGAAATATTTGTTGATGCAACAGAACATGAAGAAGAAATAATTGAAGAAGCAAATCTTATTGATATAACCTTGAAAGAAGCGATGGCTGGAGATAAAGCACTTGAGTGGATGAAAGCAATTACTGAAGAAATTCGTGGTTTAATTAAAAATAACACGTGGGAAATAGTTGATCGTCCAAAAGACAGAGCTGTTATTACTTGTAAAATTGTACTTCGAAACAAATTTAAGCCAGATGGAACACTTGAAAGAAGAAAAGCTCGAGTTGTTGCTCGAGGGTTTACACAACGACAAGGAATAGATTTCACTGATACTTTTGCACCTGTAGCTAGGTTGGATTCTATCAGACTTTTGATTTCGTTAGCTGTACGTGAAGGTTTACCAGTTTATCAAATAGATGTTGTAGCAGCTTATTTAAATGGATTTTTAGAAGAAGAAATATTTATGGAACTGCCAGAATTTATTAAAGAAGCATTAAAAGAAATTATTGAAAAGGATGGTCAAAACAGTAATTTAGGAAAAATTGCTTACGAGATGCTCCAAAAATTATCACAAGATAACAAAGTTTGTAAATTGAAAAAGGCATTATATGGTCTGCGGCAAGCTGGTCGTCAATGGAATAAAATACTGAATGAAGAATTAGAAAACCTTGGATTAACTTCAGCAGCTAGTGACACATGTTTTTACTACAATATGAGTGAGGATCAATATACAATTTTGGTTGTATACGTTGATGATATTTTATATATATCAAGAAATAAGACAGATATTGAAAGAATTAAAGCTGGACTTGCAAAGAGATTTGAAATAAAAGATCTGGGTTTAGCACGACATTGTCTGGGAATTGAAATTAATCAAGTTGATGGAAATATTGAGTTAAATCAACAAAAATATGTAAAAGATCTTTTAAAAAGATTTTACATGGAAGAATGCAACCCAGTACGAACTCCTAGTGAATCTCAAGCTAAGTTACCAGAAGGAAATCAGCATCGAAGAAAAGATGAAGAAAAGCCATTTCGACAGTTAATTGGATCATTAATGTACTTGGCAATTGCTACTCGCCCAGATATCACGTTCACTGTCAATAGACTGTCACAATTTAACGATAAGTACCAAGAAGTTCATTGGTCAGCAGCGAAACGTGTATTGCGCTATTTACAAGGTACCCAGAATTATGGATTAGTGTACAAGAAAGATCAGTTGGGAATCCAAGGATTTTCTGATGCTGACCATGCAAATGATGAAAATGATCGAATTTCATATACAGGATATGTGTTCATGTTGAGTGGAGCTGCAATATTATGGCGTTCGAAGAAACAGCAGTCAGTTGCAATATCATCAACAGAATCAGAGTACGTGGCTTTATCAGAAACATCTCGTGAAGCACTATACCTAAGAAATTTGATGTTAGAATTAAAATTAAATGATTTGTCAATGGTAAATCTTGGTACTGACAACCGTGGAGCAAAGTACATTGCAGAAAATGCTACTTGTCACTCACGTACTAAACATATTGCTACAAGATACCATTTTGTTCGTCAATTGGTGAGAAATAACGAAATAAAATTGAGGCATGTTCCGTCTAAAATAATGCCTGCTGACATTCTCACGAAACCACTTCCAGGACCTTCACATTATCGTCTTGTTGATGCAATGGGACTAAAAATTTGTCAAAGTGCAAAATTTGAGAAGGGCGTGTTAAGTGACTAATTAAAATTTAGCACTTTGGCACCATCTGTATTATTTGTTTTTATTTATGTTGTCATAGAGACACAATTGTCAGTTTCAGTTGTTATTAAGAAAAGTTAAGAGCACGACATATTTTTGTAATTCTTACTCTAAAATAAATAATATTAAAACGAAAACAAGGTTTAATATTTATCACTTTTATTAGATTTTTCTCCTTCTTTCTTCTTGTTTTGTTTGTGTTTATTTATTATGGAGTCTATCATTTGTGTTTTGAATCCATTTGCTCTAGCTATATGTTTTATTGTAAAATATTCTTTTTTGTATGCTTCTTGATTTAAAGGATATGTCAGTAATCTATGAACCATGGAATTGTATGCCGCAATCTTATGGGACCATGGATGATTGGATGATTTATGAATTGTGTGATCTGTTGCTGTTGGTTTTCGATATACTTCAAATTCTAAATGGTTGTTTGATTTCTTGATAGTAACGTCTAGGAAATTGATGGTTTCATTTTCTTCGGTTTCAAGTGTAAATTTGAGATTTTTATGTAGATTATTAAGCTGAGTTAATACTAGTTGTGCTTGTTCCTTATTTCCTTCTATAATTGCAAAAATGTCATCTACATATCTATGGTATGTTTTAATTTTTGTAAGTGTTTGGTTGTTTGTATTCAATATATTCTTTTCGATGTGGTTGAGGAAGATGTCAGCGATGAGTCCTGAGAGTGGGTTACCCATGGCTAATCCATCTTTTTGAGTGTAAAATTTTCCTTCGAATTCAAAGTAGTTTTGTTTTAAGAAAAGTTTTAGAAGATCTGTAATTTCATTAATGTCTTTGATATCTAATTTATTTTGATGTTTCAAATTTTCGGTGATTATGGTGACTGTTTCTTCAATAGGTATGTTTGTATATAGATTCTGTATGTCGAATGAGACCATTGTATGTGTGTTGTGGATATTCATATCTTTAATTTTATTCAGAAGGTCTGTTGTATTCTTTAAACTTTTGTTGTTTTCTAATAAAATTTCATTAGAAAGGATAGTGTGTAGTACTTTGGATAAATTGTAAGATGGTGCGTTGATAAAGTTTACGAGGGGCCTGATTGGCTCATTTTCTTTGTGGAGCTTTGGGAATCCTCTTAGTTTCGGGGCTATAGGTTTTATTGTGTTGGTTAGTATTTTTTGTTCCTTACTTAAAAGAACCGATTTGTTGATGGCTTTTCTAATTGCTTTGTTATTTTTGTCTGTGGGGTCGTTGGGAATTTTTGAAATGTTGTTTTTCTCAAAAAAGTCTAGGATTTTGTTATTGTATATTTCTTTGTCCATAATAATTGTGGTGTTGCCCTTGTCAGCTTTTAAAAGTATAGAGTTGTTGTCTTTCAATTTTTTCTTTATTTGATTGGCGATTTTTATTTCATTTATTGGCTTTTTATTATGACTTTTTGAGTCTAGATGATTTTTAATTTTATCATGAACTAAAAACCGTGCTTCATTTTGTTGATCTTTTGGTAAGCATCTTACTGCCATTTCTGCATCTATTAGAATTGGAGTACAATCACGGTGGGGTAGATTGTATTTTAATCCTTTGTTTAGAAGGTTTATTTCATGTTGAGAAAATTCTATATTAGTTTTATTAACTGTCCTGGTGTTAAACACGTGAGAAGTGTGTGTTTCATCGGTATTCGGTTGATTTTCAATTAATCGTTTTAGTTTTTTGTTAATAGTTTGTGATTTCTGGATAGCACGAGGTTGGAGCCATTCTTCTACGTCTTTTAAAAAACAATCAAATTCTAATGGGTGGAGGTTGTTTCCTATTTGTAGATGTAGTTGTAATAATGTACTATTGTGATGTAGTTTGAGTTGTATAACTCATTAATACTATTTTTGAGCCATATTCTTTCTGCTGTCTTTTTTGCTGCGATGGCAGATGAGCTTGTACTATTTACTCTAACATGTATATACTTGGGAATTATGTTTTGATTAATACATGTTTTGTTAAATCTTATGCCTTCTATGGTGTTAATGAGTTTTAGTTTTGTGTTGCGATATTTATGTGTCAAAGAAGCAATGTTTGCTTGAGAGATGATAATCATATTGACCCTGGATTGAAAATAATATATAATTGAGAAAATATATACCTTGTTCAATCACTTTATTTCATATACACGACATGTTTCGATCCTTAGATCATCTTCAGGTGTAAAATGTAACAAATCTTGAAGGTAATAATAAAATTTAAATTAATTAAAAGTTAACAAATTGAAAATACATAAAAACTGTTTTGGTTAGTCTAATTGTTATTATAACAGATGGTGTAATATTAAATGTAAATATTGTATTTTTTTGTAATTTAATGGTGTCTAGATATCTTCTTGTTGTATTTATTAGTTATGTATATTTTCTTTGTTTTTGTATATATGTATCAAATATAATATTAGATTGGAATGATATTTGATCATTGAGTAAATTATGTGGATCAGTCTTTTTTGCTTTGTAGATGGCTAGTTCTTCTTTGACATCGAGTTTAAGGCTTTTTGGTAAGATTTGAATAATGTCCATATTATTTTCAATAGATGTATAACTATGAGATTCGGATATTAAGTGTTCAGCGTAAGTGGATTGTTGGTGTTGGGAATTTTTTGGTATGTGTTCTTTAAATCTTTGTTTGAAAGATCTTCCAGTTTGGCCAATATAAAATTTGGGACATTCATTACATTTGATACTGTAAATACCAGATTTGTCATAATTATTTGAGGTGGTTGGATTGTTTTGTAATAATTTTTGGAGAGTATTGTTGACGGTGTGTGCAAGAATAGTATTGTTTTTGTTAAATATTCTATTAATGCTATTATTGATTTTCCCATAGTATTGCATTTTTATATATCTTTTATTAGATTTTTCTCCTTCTTTCTTCTTGTTTTGTTTGTGTTTATTTATTATGGAGTCTATCATTTGTGTTTTGAATCCATTTGCTCTAGCTATATGTTTTATTGTAAAATATTCTTTTTTGTATGCTTCTTGATTTAAAGGATATGTCAGTAATCTATGAACCATGGAATTGTATGCCGCAATCTTATGGGACCATGGATGATTGGATGATTTATGAATTGTGTGATCTGTTGCTGTTGGTTTTCGATATACTTCAAATTCTAAATGGTTGTTTGATTTCTTGATAGTAACGTCTAGGAAATTGATGGTTTCATTTTCTTCGGTTTCAAGTGTAAATTTGAGATTTTTATGTAGATTATTAAGCTGAGTTAATACTAGTTGTGCTTGTTCCTTATTTCCTTCTATAATTGCAAAAATGTCATCTACATATCTATGGTATGATTTAATTTTTGTAAGTGTTTGGTTGTTTGTATTCAATATATTCTTTTCGATGTGGTTGAGGAAGATGTCAGCGATGAGTCCTGAGAGTGGGTTACTCATGGCTAATCCATCTTTTTGAGTGTAAAATTTTCCTTCGAATTCAAAGTAGTTTTGTTTTAAGACAAGTTTTAGAAGATCTGTAATTTCATTAATGTCTTTGATATCTAATTTATTTTGATGTTTCAAATTTTCGGTGATTATGGTGACTGTTTCTTCAATAGGTATGTTTGTATATAGATTCTGTATGTCGAATGAGACCATTGTATGTGTGTTGTGGATATTCATATCTTTAATTTTATTCAGAAGGTCTGTTGTATTCTTTAAACTTTTGTTGTTTTCTAATAAAATTTCATTAGAAAGGATAGTGTGTAGTACTTTGGATAAATTGTAAGATGGTGCGTTGATAAAGTTTACGAGGGGCCTGATTGGCTCATTTTCTTTGTGGAGCTTTGGGAGTCCTCTTAGTTTCGGGGCTATAGGTTTTATTGTGTTGGTTAGTATTTTTTGTTCCTTACTTAAAAGAACCGATTTGTTGATGGCTTTTCTAATTGCTTTGTTATTTTTGTCTGTGGGGTCGTTGGGAATTTTTGAAATGTTGTTTTTCTCAAAAAAGTCTAGGATTTTGTTATTGTATATTTCTTTGTCCATAATAATTGTGGTGTTGCCCTTGTCAGCTTTTAAAAGTATAGAGTTGTTGTCTTTCAATTTTTTCTTTATTTGATTGGCGATTTTTATTTCATTTATTGGCTTTTTATTATGACTTTTTGAGTCTAGATGATTTTTAATTTTATCATGAACTAAAAACCGTGCTTCATTTTGTTGATCTTTTGGTAAGCATCTTACTGCCATTTCTGCATCTATTAGAATTGGAGTACAATCACGGTGGGGTAGATTGTATTTTAATCCTTTGTTTAGAAGGTTTATTTCATGTTGAGAAAATACTATATTAGTTTTATTAACTGTCCTGGTGTTAAACACGTGAGAAGTGTGTGTTTCATCGGTATTCGGTTGATTTTCAATTAATCGTTTTAGTTTTTTGTTAATAGTTTGTGATTTCTGGATAGCACGAGGTTGGAGCCATTCTTCTACGTCTTTTAAAAAACAATCAAATTCTAATGGGTGGAGGTTGTTTCCTATTTGTAGATGTAGTTGTAATAATGTATTATTGTGATGTAGTTTGAGTTTGTATAACTCATTAATACTATTTTTGAGCCATATTCTTTCTGCTGTCTTTTTTGCTGCGATGGCAGATGAGCTTGTACTATTTACTCTAACATGTATATACTTGGGAATTATGTTTTGATTAATACATGTTTTGTTAAATCTTATGCCTTCTATGGTGTTAATGAGTTTTAGTTTTGTGTTGCGATATTTATGTGTCAAAGAAGCAATGTTTGCTTGAGAGATGATAATCATATTGACCCTGGATTGAAAATAATATATAATTGAGAAAATATATACCTTGTTCAATCACTTTATTTCATATACACGACATGTTTCGATCCTTAGATCATCTTCAGGTGTAAAATGTAACAAATCTTGAAGGTAATAATAAAATTTAAATTAATTAAAAGTTAACAAATTGAAAATACATAAAAACTGTTTTGGTTAGTCTAATTGTTATTATAACAGATGGTGTAATATTAAATGTAAATATTGAATTTTTTTGTAATTTAATGGTGTCTAGATATCTTCTTGTTGTATTTATTAGTTATGTATATTTTCTTTGTTTTTGTATATATGTATCAAATATAATATTAGATTGGAATGATATTTGATCATTGAGTAAATTATGTGGATCAGTCTTTTTTGCTTTGTAGATGGCTAGTTCTTCTTTGACATCGAGTTTAAGGCTTTTTGGTAAGATTTGAATAATGTCCATATTATTTTCAATAGATGTATAACTATGAGATTCGGATATTAAGTGTTCAGCGTAAGTGGATTGTTGGTGTTGGGAATTTTTTGGTATGTGTTCTTTAAATCTTTGTTTGAAAGATCTTCCAGTTTGGCCAATATAAAATTTGGGACATTCATTACATTTGATACTGTAAATACCAGATTTGTCATAATTATTTGAGGTGGTTGGATTGTTTTGTAATAATTTTTGGAGAGTATTGTTGACGGTGTGTGCAAGAATAGTATTGTTTTTGTTAAATATTCTATTAATGCTATTATTGATTTTCCCATAGTATTGCATTTTTATATATCTTTTATTAGATTTTTCTCCTTCTTTCTTCTTGTTTTGTTTGTGTTTATTTATTATGGAGTCTATCATTTGTGTTTTGAATCCATTTGCTCTAGCTATATGTTTTATTGTAAAATATTCTTTTTTGTAT
The DNA here is from genome assembly GCA_035578905.1 of Stictocephala bisonia. Taxonomy (NCBI): domain Eukaryota; kingdom Metazoa; phylum Arthropoda; class Insecta; order Hemiptera; family Membracidae; genus Stictocephala; species Stictocephala bisonia. Next base: position 15,782 of record JAQJVL010004179.1, read on the forward strand.
GCTTCTTGATTTAAAGAATATGTCAGTAATCTATGAACCATGGAATTGTATGCCGCAATCTTATGGGACCATGGATGATTGGATGATTTATGAATTGTGTGATCTGTTGCTGTTGGTTTTCGATATACTTCAAATTCTAAATGGTTGTTTGATTTCTTGATAGTAACGTCTAGGAAATTGATGGTTTCATTTTCTTCGGTTTCAAGTGTAAATTTGAGATTTTTATGTAGATTATTAAGCTGAGTTAATACTAGTTGTGCTTGTTCCTTATTTCCTTCTATAATTGCAAAAATGTCATCTACATATCTATGGTATGTTTTAATTTTTGTAAGTGTTTGGTTGTTTGTATTCAATATATTCTTTTCGATGTGGTTGAGGAAGATGTCAGCGATGAGTCCTGAGAGTGGGTTGGTTACCCATGGCTAATCCATCTTTTTGAGTGTAAAATTTTCCTTCGAATTCAAAGTAGTTTTGTTTTAAGAAAAGTTTTAGAAGATCTGTAATTTCATTAATGTCTTTGATATCTAATTTATTTTGATGTTTCAAATTTTCGGTGATTATGGTGACTGTTTCTTCAATAGGTATGTTTGTATATAGATTCTGTATGTCGAATGAGACCATTGTATGTGTGTTGTGGATATTCATATCTTTAATTTTATTCAGAAGGTCTGTTGTATTCTTTAAACTTTTGTTGTTTTCTAATAAAATTTCATTAGAAAGGATAGTGTGTAGTACTTTGGATAAATTGTAAGATGGTGCGTTGATAAAGTTTACGAGGGGCCTGATTGGCTCATTTTCTTTGTGGAGCTTTGGGAGTCCTCTTAGTTTCGGGGCTATAGGTTTTATTGTGTTGGTTAGTATTTTTTGTTCCTTACTTAAAAGAACCGATTTGTTGATGGCTTTTCTAATTGCTTTGTTATTTTTGTCTGTGGGGTCGTTGGGAATTTTTGAAATGTTGTTTTTCTCAAAAAAGTCTAGGATTTTGTTATTGTATATTTCTTTGTCCATAATAATTGTGGTGTTGCCCTTGTCAGCTTTTAAAAGTATAGAGTTGTTGTCTTTCAATTTTTTCTTTATTTGATTGGCGATTTTTATTTCATTTATTGGCTTTTTATTATGACTTTTTGAGTCTAGATGATTTTTAATTTTATCATGAACTAAAAACCGTGCTTCATTTTGTTGATCTTTTGGTAAGCATCTTACTGCCATTTCTGCATCTATTAGAATTGGAGTACAATCACGGTGGGGTAGATTGTATTTTAATCCTTTGTTTAGAAGGTTTATTTCATGTTGAGAAAATTCTATATTAGTTTTATTAACTGTCCTGGTGTTAAACACGTGAGAAGTGTGTGTTTCATCGGTATTCGGTTGATTTTCAATTAATCGTTTTAGTTTTTTGTTAATAGTTTGTGATTTCTGGATAGCACGAGGTTGGAGCCATTCTTCTACGTCTTTTAAAAAACAATCAAATTCTAATGGGTGGAGGTTGTTTCCTATTTGTAGATGTAGTTGTAATAATGTATTATTGTGATGTAGTTTGAGTTTGTATAACTCATTAATACTATTTTTGAGCCATATTCTTTCTGCTGTCTTTTTTGCTGCGATGGCAGATGAGCTTGTACTATTTACTCTAACATGTATATACTTGGGAATTATGTTTTGATTAATACATGTTTTGTTAAATCTTATGCCTTCTATGGTGTTAATGAGTTTTAGTTTTGTGTTGCGATATTTATGTGTCAAAGAAGCAATGTTTGCTTGAGAGATGATAATCATATTGACCCTGGATTGAAAATAATATATAATTGAGAAAATATATACCTTGTTCAATCACTTTATTTCATATACACGACATGTTTCGATCCTTAGATCATCTTCAGGTGTAAAATGTAACAAATCTTGAAGGTAATAATAAAATTTAAATTAATTAAAAGTTAACAAATTGAAAATACATAAAAACTGTTTTGGTTAGTCTAATTGTTATTATAACAGATGGTGTAATATTAAATGTAAATATTGTATTTTTTTGTAATTTAATGGTGTCTAGATATCTTCTTGTTGTATTTATTAGTTATGTATATTTTATTTGTTTTTGTATATATGTATCAAATATAATATTACATTTCAAAAATTCCCAACGACCCCACAGACAAAAATAACAAAGCAATTAGAAAAGCCATCAACAAATCGGTTCTTTTAAGTAAGGAACAAAAAATACTAACCAACACAATAAAACCTATAGCCCCGAAACTAAGAGGACTCCCAAAGCTCCACAAAGAAAATGAGCCAATCAGGCCCCTCGTAAACTTTATCAACGCACCATCTTACAATTTATCCAAAGTACTACACACTATCCTTTCTAATGAAATTTTATTAGAAAACAACAAAAGTTTAAAGAATACAACAGACCTTCTGAATAAAAATAAAAATAAAATTAAAGATATGAATATCCACAACACACATACAATGGTCTCATTCGACATACAGAATCTATATACAAACATACCTATTGAAGAAACAGTCACCATAATCACCGAAAATTTGAAACATCAAAATAAATTAGATATCAAAGACATTAATGAAATTACAGATCTTCTAAAACTTGTCTTAAAACAAAACTACTTTGAATTCGAAGGAAAATTTTACACTCAAAAAGATGGATTAGCCATGGGTAACCCACTCTCAGGACTCATCGCTGACATCTTCCTCAACCACATCGAAAAGAATATATTGAATACAAACAACCAAACACTTACAAAAATTAAAACATACCATAGATATGTAGATGACATTTTTGCAATTATAGAAGGAAATAAGGAACAAGCACAACTAGTATTAACTCAGCTTAATAATCTACATAAAAATCTCAAATTTACACTTGAAACCGAAGAAAATGAAACCATCAATTTCCTAGACGTTACTATCAAGAAATCAAACAACCATTTAGAATTTGAAGTATATCGAAAACCAACAGCAACAGATCACACAATTCATAAATCATCCAATCATCCATGGTCCCATAAGATTGCGGCATACAATTCCATGGTTCATAGATTACTGACATATTCTTTAAATCAAGAAGCATACAAAAAAGAATATTTTACAATAAAACATATAGCTAGAGCAAATGGATTCAAAACACAAATGATAGACTCCATAATAAATAAACACAAACAAAACAAGAAGAAAGAAGGAGAAAAATCTAATAAAAGATATATAAAAATGCAATACTATGGGAAAATCAATAATAGCATTAATAGAATATTTAACAAAAACAATACTATTCTTGCACACACCGTCAACAATACTCTCCAAAAATTATTACAAAACAATCCAACCACCTCAAATAATTATGACAAATCTGGTATTTACAGTATCAAATGTAATGAATGTCCCAAATTTTATATTGGCCAAACTGGAAGATCTTTCAAACAAAGATTTAAAGAACACATACCAAAAAATTCCCAACACCAACAATCCACTTACGCTGAACACTTAATATCCGAATCTCATAGTTATACATCTATTGAAAATAATATGGACATTATTCAAATCTTACCAAAAAGCCTTAAACTCGATGTCAAAGAAGAACTAGCCATCTACAAAGCAAAAAAGACTGATCCACATAATTTACTCAATGATCAAATATCATTCCAATCTAATATTATATTTGATACATATATACAAAAACAAAGAAAATATACATAACTAATAAATACAACAAGAAGATATCTAGACACCATTAAATTACAAAAAAATTCAATATTTACATTTAATATTACACCATCTGTTATAATAACAATTAGACTAACCAAAACAGTTTTTATGTATTTTCAATTTGTTAACTTTTAATTAATTTAAATTTTATTATTACCTTCAAGATTTGTTACATTTTACACCTGAAGATGATCTAAGGATCGAAACATGTCGTGTATATGAAATAAAGTGATTGAACAAGGTATATATTTTCTCAATTATATATTATTTTCAATCCAGGGTCAATATGATTATCATCTCTCAAGCAAACATTGCTTCTTTGACACATAAATATCACAACACAAAACTAAAACTCATTAACACCATAGAAGGCATAAGATTTAACAAAACATGTATTAATCAAAACATAATTCCCAAGTATATACATGTTAGAGTAAATAGTACAAGCTCATCTGCCATCGCAGCAAAAAAGACAGCAGAAAGAATATGGCTCAAAAATAGTATTAATGAGTTATACAACTCAAACTACATCACAATAGTACATTATTACAACTACATCTACAAATAGGAAACAACCTCCACCCATTAGAATTTGATTGTTTTTTAAAAGACGTAGAAGAATGGCTCCAACCTCGTGCTATCCAGAAATCACAAACTATTAACAAAAAACTAAAACGATTAATTGAAAATCAACCGAATACCGATGAAACACACACTTCTCACGTGTTTAACACCAGGACAGTTAATAAAACTAATATAGAATTTTCTCAACATGAAATAAACCTTCTAAACAAAGGATTAAAATACAATCTACCCCACCGTGATTGTACTCCAATTCTAATAGATGCAGAAATGGCAATAAGATGCTTACCAAAAGATCAACAAAATGAAGCACGGTTTTTAGTTCATGATAAAATTAAAAATCATCTAGACTCAAAAAGTCATAATAAAAAGCCAATAAATGAAATAAAAATCGCCAATCAAATAAAGAAAAAATTGAAAGACAACAACTCTATACTTTTAAAAGCTGACAAGGGCAACACCACAATTATTATGGACAAAGAAATATACAATAACAAAATCCTAGACTTTTTTGAGAAAAACAACATTTCAAAAATTCCCAACGACCCCACAGACAAAAATAACAAAGCAATTAGAAAAGCCATCAACAAATCGGTTCTTTTAAGTAAGGAACAAAAAATACTAACCAACACAATAAAACCTATAGCCCCGAAACTAAGAGGACTCCCAAAGCTCCACAAAGAAAATGAGCCAATCAGGCCCCTCGTAAACTTTATCAACGCACCATCTTACAATTTATCCAAAGTACTACACACTATCCTTTCTAATGAAATTTTATTAGAAAACAACAAAAGTTTAAAGAATACAACAGACCTTCTGAATAAAATTAAAGATATGAATATCCACAACACACATACAATGGTCTCATTCGACATACAGAATCTATATACAAACATACCTATTGAAGAAACAGTCACCATAATCACCGAAAATTTGAAACATCAAAATAAATTAGATATCAAAGACATTAATGAAATTACAGATCTTCTAAAACTTTTCTTAAAACAAAACTACTTTGAATTCGAAGGAAAATTTTACACTCAAAAAGATGGATTAGCCATGGGTAACCAACCCACTCTCAGGACTCATCGCTGACATCTTCCTCAACCACATCGAAAAGAATATATTGAATACAAACAACCAAACACTTACAAAAATTAAAACATACCATAGATATGTAGATGACATTTTTGCAATTATAGAAGGAAATAAGGAACAAGCACAACTAGTATTAACTCAGCTTAATAATCTACATAAAAATCTCAAATTTACACTTGAAACCGAAGAAAATGAAACCATCAATTTCCTAGACGTTACTATCAAGAAATCAAACAACCATTTAGAATTTGAAGTATATCGAAAACCAACAGCAACAGATCACACAATTCATAAATCATCCAATCATCCATGGTCCCATAAGATTGCGGCATACAATTCCATGGTTCATAGATTACTGACATATTCTTTAAATCAAGAAGCATACAAAAAAGAATATTTTACAATAAAACATATAGCTAGAGCAAATGGATTCAAAACACAAATGATAGACTCCATAATAAATAAACACAAACAAAACAAGAAGAAAGAAGGAGAAAAATCTAATAAAAGATATATAAAAATGCAATACTATGGGAAAATCAATAATAGCATTAATAGAATATTTAACAAAAACAATACTATTCTTGCACACACCGTCAACAATACTCTCCAAAAATTATTACAAAACAATCCAACCACCTCAAATAATTATGACAAATCTGGTATTTACAGTATCAAATGTAATGAATGTCCCAAATTTTATATTGGCCAAACTGGAAGATCTTTCAAACAAAGATTTAAAGAACACATACCAAAAAATTCCCAACACCAACAATCCACTTACGCTGAACACTTAATATCCGAATCTCATAGTTATACATCTATTGAAAATAATATGGACATTATTCAAATCTTACCAAAAAGCCTTAAACTCGATGTCAAAGAAGAACTAGCCATCTACAAAGCAAAAAAGACTGATCCACATAATTTACTCAATGATCAAATATCATTCCAATCTAATATTATATTTGATACATATATACAAAAACAAAGAAAATATACATAACTAATAAATACAACAAGAAGATATCTAGACACCATTAAATTACAAAAAAATTCAATATTTACATTTAATATTACACCATCTGTTATAATAACAATTAGACTAACCAAAACAGTTTTTATGTATTTTCAATTTGTTAACTTTTAATTAATTTAAATTTTATTATTACCTTCAAGATTTGTTACATTTTACACCTGAAGATGATCTAAGGATCGAAACATGTCGTGTATATGAAATAAAGTGATTGAACAAGGTATATATTTTCTCAATTATATATTATTTTCAATCCAGGGTCAATATGATTATCATCTCTCAAGCAAACATTGCTTCTTTGACACATAAATATCACAACACAAAACTAAAACTCATTAACACCATAGAAGGCATAAGATTTAACAAAACATGTATTAATCAAAACATAATTCCCAAGTATATACATGTTAGAGTAAATAGTACAAGCTCATCTGCCATCGCAGCAAAAAAGACAGCAGAAAGAATATGGCTCAAAAATAGTATTAATGAGTTATACAAACTCAAACTACATCACAATAGTACATTATTACAACTACATCTACAAATAGGAAACAACCTCCACCCATTAGAATTTGATTGTTTTTTAAAAGACGTAGAAGAATGGCTCCAACCTCGTGCTATCCAGAAATCACAAACTATTAACAAAAAACTAAAACGATTAATTGAAAATCAACCGAATACCGATGAAACACACACTTCTCACGTGTTTAACACCAGGACAGTTAATAAAACTAATATAGAATTTTCTCAACATGAAATAAACCTTCTAAACAAAGGATTAAAATACAATCTACCCCACCGTGATTGTACTCCAATTCTAATAGATGCAGAAATGGCAGTAAGATGCTTACCAAAAGATCAACAAAATGAAGCACGGTTTTTAGTTCATGATAAAATTAAAAATCATCTAGACTCAAAAAGTCATAATAAAAAGCCAATAAATGAAATAAAAATCGCCAATCAAATAAAGAAAAAATTGAAAGACAACAACTCTATACTTTTAAAAGCTGACAAGGGCAACACCACAATTATTATGGACAAAGAAATATACAATAACAAAATCCTAGACTTTTTTGAGAAAAACAACATTTCAAAAATTCCCAACGACCCCACAGACAAAAATAACAAAGCAATTAGAAAAGCCATCAACAAATCGGTTCTTTTAAGTAAGGAACAAAAAATACTAACCAACACAATAAAACCTATAGCCCCGAAACTAAGAGGATTCCCAAAGCTCCACAAAGAAAATGAGCCAATCAGGCCCCTCGTAAACTTTATCAACGCACCATCTTACAATTTATCCAAAGTACTACACACTATCCTTTCTAATGAAATTTTATTAGAAAACAACAAAAGTTTAAAGAATACAACAGACCTTCTGAATAAAATTAAAGATATGAATATCCACAACACACATACAATGGTCTCATTCGACATACAGAATCTATATACAAACATACCTATTGAAGAAACAGTCACCATAATCACCGAAAATTTGAAACATCAAAATAAATTAGATATCAAAGACATTAATGAAATTACAGATCTTCTAAAACTTGTCTTAAAACAAAACTACTTTGAATTCGAAGGAAAATTTTACACTCAAAAAGATGGATTAGCCATGGGTAACCCACTCTCAGGACTCATCGCTGACATCTTCCTCAACCACATCGAAAAGAATATATTGAATACAAACAACCAAACACTTACAAAAATTAAAACATACCATAGATATGTAGATGACATTTTTGCAATTATAGAAGGAAATAAGGAACAAGCACAACTAGTATTAACTCAGCTTAATAATCTACATAAAAATCTCAAATTTACACTTGAAACCGAAGAAAATGAAACCATCAATTTCCTAGACGTTACTATCAAGAAATCAAACAACCATTTAGAATTTGAAGTATATCGAAAACCAACAGCAACAGATCACACAATTCATAAATCATCCAATCATCCATGGTCCCATAAGATTGCGGCATACAATTCCATGGTTCATAGATTACTGACATATCCTTTAAATCAAGAAGCATACAAAAAAGAATATTTTACATTAAAACATATAGCTAGAGCAAATGGATTCAAAACACAAATGATAGACTCCATAATAAATAAACACAAACAAAACAAGAAGAAAGAAGGAGAAAAATCTAATAAAAGATATATAAAAATGCAATACTATGGGAAAATCAATAATAGCATTAATAGAATATTTAACAAAAACAATACTATTCTTGCACACACCGTCAACAATACTCTCCAAAAATTATTACAAAACAATCCAACCACCTCAAATAATTATGACAAATCTGGTATTTACAGTATCAAATGTAATGAATGTCCCAAATTTTATATTGGCCAAACTGGAAGATCTTTCAAACAAAGATTTAAAGAACACATACCAAAAAATTCCCAACACCAACAATCCACTTACGCTGAACACTTAATATCCGAATCTCATAGTTATACATCTATTGAAAATAATATGGACATTATTCAAATCTTACCAAAAAGCCTTAAACTCGATGTCAAAGAAGAACTAGCCATCTACAAAGCAAAAAAGACTGATCCACATAATTTACTCAATGATCAAATATCATTCCAATCTAATATTATATTTGATACATATATACAAAAACAAAGAAAATATACATAACTAATAAATACAACAAGAAGATATCTAGACACCATTAAATTACAAAAAAATACAATATTTACATTTAATATTACACCATCTGTTATAATAACAATTAGACTAACCAAAACAGTTTTTATGTATTTTCAATTTGTTAACTTTTAATTAATTTAAATTTTATTATTACCTTCAAGATTTGTTACATTTTACACCTGAAGATGATCTAAGGATCGAAACATGTCGTGTATATGAAATAAAGTGATTGAACAAGGTATATATTTTCTCAATTATATATTATCTTTGACTTTGATTTCTTTTACTGGGCAGGACAAGCCCAAATAAAAGTTCAATGTTTTTTCAAATGCTTGAAATTGTTTTTCCAAGGTATCTGTGGTTCAGAAAGTTCCACTCTTCATTTGAGAGAGAAGAATTTAGATTGTGCATATTTTGAGGTCTCGTGTCCCTTATTTTATGTGAGGTAGGGGAATTATTTTTTGGGCTGAACCCAGAGATGAGCGCCTGTTGGGCGTAGTGATCAGCTATTGCTGCGTTGACCACAGAGGCCTCAACACCAGGAATGTTTGATATGATGTTTTTGATTGCTGTTTTAGAGGTGGCTGTCACTCTAGTGGGGGTGTTTATTAACCATTTAAGATCAAAAGACCTCAAGCAGTCAACAAAACGCTTTGTTAAGGGGTGTTGAGTATTAAGTACGTCGATATTGAAGTCCCCCACAAGAATGAAGTACCTCTGCTTTGTTGTCAATCCCTGCAAGAGCGACTCAAATTTTGAAAAGAACGTGTGTTCATTTCCACTGGGAGACCTGTAAATTCCAATTATAGCAATTTGTTCGTTTTTTGAAAGAATGTTTAAGCCTATGGCTTCAAAATCTTTCTCTAGTGAATTTTTAATTTTGAATTTGGTGAATGAGAAACAATGTTTGAGAAAAATTGCAATGCCTCCATCTTCAAAGGATTTTCGGCAGAAATAATTTGCTAGGGTGTAATTGGCTAATTTGCATAAAGAAATGTTTTTATCATTGAACCCATTTTCGGTTATAACAAGGATGTCAGGCTGCATCTCTTCACACATAAGAGACAATTAATCCAATTTGTTGGTTGCCCATTGAGCATTTTGATGCATAATATTTAGATTTTTAATTTGTTTATGATTTAATTTTTTCCGAGTGTTGGATTTGGCTTGCCTAAAAAAGTTTTGCTTATATGAGACAAGGATGAATTATTGTCTATGTCAAGTTGGCTAGGACGTGCTGCTTTGACGGCCTCAGCATATGTCTCGTGTGACAGTGATGCTGTCGAGTCAATTTCAATGGAATCAGTTGGAGAGGGGGCTGTTTGTATGGTGGGGCTACCCAAGTTGATCAGTGATCGATGACTACCCAAATATATCACGAATGGCTATCCAATCATAGATACTATCAAAGTTCATCACGGGCTAACCAATTAGGTCAGTGACTACTCCAATGATATACTGGTGGTTACCCAAGATGATTACGGGCAACCAAATCAGGTCAGTGGGCATACAAGTTGATTAAGGGTGGCTACTGAGGTTGACGATAGGTAATTACTCAATTAAACAACTGATAGATACCCAGATGGTTCGCGGGTGGCTTCCCATGATGATCATGGATGACAATCAAGATTGATCATGTGTGAATACCCAAATAGATCATAGGTAGCTATCTAAATGTATCACGGGTAGCTACCAAAGTTTATCACGGGCTACTAAGTAGTTCAGTGACCCAAGTTAATCATTGGGTACCTAAATTGATCACGGTTACCTAAGTTGATCACGGTCCATCCAATTAGATCTGTGGCTACCCAAGTAGGACAGGGGCTACCCTAGTAGGGCAGGGGCTGCCCTAGTAGGACAGTTGCTTGCCAAATCGATCAAATGTGGTTATCTAAATGGGTAGAAATTAACTCGGAAACTCGATGTAGCAGAAAATAGGGTTGTAAAAAGGGTCAGTTAATACCAAGCACGAACTCGGCAACTTTAATTTATTGTTAGCTCGTCTTACCTCTATCAGGATTTCACTCTAATCAATTAATTGTTGTAGGACTTTATTTAGCACTTTTTTGTGTACATATAAAAACGTTTTGGTAATTGTTTCTTTCCACACAAAGAAATTTTTTAACTTGTTTGAAATAGGTCTTTTTTTAGTTAGGGGGAAATCTTCCAAAGACACTATCTCCAGCTAGTAGTGTGGGAGATATGGATGATACCTCTTCAGTTTAACTGAGCGAAGCTCGGTCTCCCCCTTAGTTGACATAAAAATTACAAAAATTAAGTAAAGAGTAACTATAATTTAACTGGTTCGAAAGTGACCTGCGTGGTATATTTAGCGCATGTAGGGGCTTCAGCAACAGAGGAGAAGTGTTCCACCGTTGGCTTTAGTTGGTATGAGGGGCAGCTGGGGACAACGGACACAACCAGCTGGTGAAGTTGCGGTAGGTTACGATGCGCTTAGCACTTCATCTCCTTCACCCCCTTTGTTTGTGGGTTATGTTAAAGTTAAAGGTTGTAGAGGAAATTGCTTGAATTATAAAAGTCAATATAATATAACCATAATCTTGTGTATTGTCATTTTTGTAGTTATTATAAATATAGATCATATTTTTTTTTTTATTCCATTCCAACGGTCAAAGACCAAATTACAAACATGTTACATAATACATATGAAATAACACTTACTTATAATTAAAGGGCCAAGCCAAACATCCAAGTGGACTATTAATATTAGGCATGATAATTAATCATAAGTGAAACTGTGTAACTAATAATAAGTAGTACCAATAGTGATGATTATAAATTAAGAATGTATATATAAATACAGTAAAATAAATGCGGCTTCTATGAAGAGATGCAAATATGCACAAGCTATACAATGAATAACAGTGAAAATAAACGATCGATAATAATAGCAATTCCAAATACTTTAATGATTACAGTGTAAAAGCAATGAATAATAAATAATAACTATACCACAAACCATAGACGAATAACAAGTGTATAACTATAAAGGCAAGTGGGGGGCAGCGAGCACGCATCTTCTAATAAATGTTAGACTGTCATTGAAAATATCGAACGTGTCACAGAAACTATTCCCGAGCCTCATCATTCTGGCGAGCGGACCATGGAATTCATAGGAGCGTTGGTAGTGGCGCCTGCTGAATAAATCACGAGACCGGGTTCTAGCTGTTGGAGTACGGAAGTCCACTTGTGACAGAAGCACCGGGCAATCTAGCTGTCCATTTACCAGTTTGGTCAAGAACAGAATATCAGCGACGCAACGTCTCACTTGAAGATCAGGGAGAATAAGCTCAGCCTGCAGTCCAGCAAGAGGGATTTCCCTTTAGTACAGTCCTTGTCGAACCCCCACCAATCGTATGAACTTCCTCTGCACAGCTTCCAGTTTCTCAATAAGTCCCAGATGGTAGGGAGACCAGACAGGGCTAGCATACTCCAAGAGTTGACGTACAAAGGAAGAGTAGAGACTAGAGAGTTTTCAAGACAAGGGGATTTGTCATACCACGAGTTGACCTAGTGATGAAACCCAGCATTCTGTAGGCTCTTCTGCAAAGGTCGTCAACATGATCATTGAATGTAAAGTCAGACACAAATGTAACACCCAGATCCTTAATCGTGGACACTCTTCCTAGGGGTTGATTATCTAGAGTGTACTGGAAGTGGTTCATACTGTACAAACGACCAAAGGTCATGACGGAGCACTTTGAAGAGTTCAGCTTCATGTTGTTAGTGATGCACCAATCCAATACATTTAAGACTAGTTTGTAGCCGTGCTATTGAAATGGAATATCTTGCTCTACCTATCAAGATATACAGTTAACAACAATTATACAGCGCATAGGATATAATATGTAAATAAAACATTAATGAAAGTAGTGAGTGATTAATAGTATATTTAAAGTGCCACGGTGGCACGTCGTTCAGTGGTGGGAGAAGATTTATTTTCCCTTACACTTCAATGACTACAACGGTAGTTTTGTGTCTCTTGCTCAGGTGATCAAAGCGGCTGAACTTTAGTTATAAACAGCTGTTAAAGCAGTAACTTAACCTTAACTCTCCTGTAAACAAAAGTTCGTCAGAGTAAATCTTTACGCCCGTTTAGCTTTGAGGTACAGATATAGAGATATTAATCATGTTATGTTAGGTTGTTTGAAAAAGATGGATTCAAAAATATGAGCATGAGTGCAAGCAAGAGAAGTGAAGTTAAGTTAACTTGGAAGGGCGGACAAGTTTAATATTTTATTAATAATTTCAAACTAGCTAAGACTCTACATACAGTTATTCCATTTGTTATAACTAACATGCCGAATAAATTGTGCTAAAACTATGAAAGTACTTTTTATATCAACAAAATATTTTCTGATAGTATCGATTAAACATAATTAGATGGTAAGCAATTGAATATATTATACTTGTTTGGAGTAAAATTTTAAGAATAGGAAAAATTTGTTCTAAAAAATAGCATTGTGGGTACTCAAATTGTGCATGATTTAGTCCTGATCAAGACTATAGCAAGGGGTTTGCAATTTGGCCATTGGGATAGCACTGAAAAAGTGTATGTTTCTAGGTTATGTTTTTAGGTTAGGGTTTTAATGTAAGGTAAGTTATATTCTGTTAGGTTATGCTTAGTAAGGTTAGTCTGGTTTTTGTTCACCTAACAATAGAAAACCTAAACTTATATAACCTAACCAACACTTTAAACCAAACAAAACAACCTTACTGGACCTAGGCCTACCACATTTCCGGGTTCTGATTGCAAAACCCTTGTTTTATTATTCAGGACAAAATCCATACAAATTAGAGTATTCACATTTTATTCCTATTGGTATAAGTCACTTTCCACTAAAAAATGCTATAGGCCTATAAGTTTTTTTCCCAAATTTCTTAAAGTAGGCCTAGTTTAAAAATTAGCCCATTTTGTGAGTGTTTTAAGGAAATAAACTTAAAAAATGAGGCCCCAATTTTTTATGATTTTTTTGTTATCAAACATTTAAAGATTGGTGCCAACAAAAAATGTATGTAGGATGTACTAAACTAAGTATGAAGGCCTACCATACTTGTTAAAAAACAACTTAAATGAACAGATATTAAATAGTTGTCGAATTTATTTTTACTTAAATTATTATCATGTACAAATCCTAGATAAAAAGGTTGAAATTTCAATGTATTTTTTTTAGTTGGTTACATGTAGTAAAATTGTAACAAAACAATTATTTATATTATCATGTTGAAATTATTATTGATTTATAAAACCTTTGGCCGCTTATGAAAATCTGCCCCAACGGCCTAACTAAGTCTATTTGCTATTTAGAACGATTAACTTACCTTATTTAGTCAAAAACAAAGGTTCGTAAGTTCAGATTAAATAGATAACTTTAAATAGAAGATTGAGAAATCAGGTTTGCTAAATAATTTTGTTTAGCAACAGTTTTATCTCTAATCAATAATGCCAGGAGCGTAGAATAAACAACACTGTTTATTTATTTTTCTCCTGACCATCTCTCTAGTAAAAATAAAGGTAGACTTGTGTTAGGGCCTAACTTAGTCCTAGCCTACTTGTTTTACTGTTTTGTTCTTTCTTGTATTTGGTGGTTAACTTAGTACCTAATTGTAGTATAAATATTTGCAATGATTCTACCAATAAAGACACTACCAATTGTCATATTTACATCTTTAAAAACTTGTTAACACACAATCAAAAGCTTTATTAATCCTTAAGGGGCGCGTGGCGTCAAAATAACAGCCAATTTACTTGCTGTTTACAACAAATTATTTGCTGTAGATTTGGCAGTACAGTTTCCATGACGCTCCACGCCTATGACGTCTATCCCCACTACCTCTCTTGTCTCCGCACCAAAAAATACTCAATTCTGCTCAAGTGTTCAATCAGTATTGACAATAATGTATGAGCAGTTATTGTTATTATATATGTTCACACACTATTGTTATTATAGGCCTAAGTTATATATTTAAATACAAAAAAAGTCATGCGCCCAGTTATGTATGAATATCAGCTAATTCAAATGCAAATTTTAGTTTAAAACCTTTTGTACATATTTGTAAATAACTTAAATTAACTCAATTCTGTTGTTGTTTTTTTTTTACTTTCTAGTCCGTTTTATTGATTTTGTTTTGTATTATATGTAAATAATTGACTTGACTGATATTTTTTGTGCCATCTTTATTACTTTATAATGGATTAAAATAAGGAAATGAGACTGTTGAAATTATGCAATAGTGGAGAAAAAGAGGATCTTTAAGAGGAGAATCAAGCTTTAGCAGACAGAGAGCGTTAACGGAGACAACCTTTTGATGGACCAAAAGAAGAAGAAAATCAAGACAATGAACCAGCTGTTGAAAGAGAAGGATCAGACGATTCTGAAGATAATTGAGAAGAAAATGAAAAGTGGAATACATGTATGGACATTTCAAACTTACGTTGGCGATTATGTCAGCTGAAGTTAAAAAAATTATAGTAACATTTTATTTCATTAACAACAAAATTATATTTTTTTTATTTAAATCTCATCCTTGAATACGATTTCAGATCAATTGCCACTTAAAATTTGTTAATATAATATAAAAATATTGTCCAAAACTACAATAAACTAACTTATAATGCATATTTTTAAATATATACAGTCTAGTACAGGTGCGGTCAAAGACACAATGCACCCATTTGTGTTACAAAAACGCCGTCCTATAAAGGGTCAAGATATTTTAAGAGTTTCAGAGGTAGTTTTGCAGTTTCTTCCCATAAAATCTGTGTTTTTAAACAGAAATCGATTATAAATAAGCTTAATTTTAAGATGTAATGGTTTTTGATTTGTGGAAACCATTATTTTACTGAAACATAGTAAAATAATATTTTCAATTTGTTAGCCTTTTTATGAACATTTTTGAAAATGACTAAATAATTATGGAGTAAATTTCTGCATATGATTTTTATTCTTTAATGAAGTCACTAATAAAATCATGATTTTTAAATGATGTTTTAATAAGCATTTAGTTAACATTATGGAATGAATTAACATTATAAACCCTCTAAAAAGGGTAGTAACAAACGTTTATTGATTCAAAGATAGGCAAATTACATTCTATTAAAAACACAAAACATGTAAATGTTGTACTAATAGGATATTTTATAACTTTTGTTTATTTATTAATTTTTTGAATCTTATCAACTCAATATATAAACTAGTTTCTTTAATATTTTCATGAAAAGATAATGCAAGAAAATTCATTTTTTGCTCTGTGATTAAAGGTTTATTAATGAACAGAACTTTTATTTTTGTAAGTTCATATTTATTTCTTTTTATTTAATTTTGCAAAGTTTAAAAAAAGAACGAAATTTACTCCTGTTTTTGGAGTAGTGGTTCAATGCTTTCCTTGATTTCTTTATAACCAAGGGGTTAGAACATAATTCTAAAATAAGATTTAAGTGACATAAACTTGTATTTTTCATGTATTTATCCTAGAGATGAAAATGTAAATCTGACGAGTAAAATTAAAATCTATTTTAGTTACAGTCAAAGGAAGTAATGTCTTACAATTTCTTTTTGGCAGCTAACTAAAGGATATCATAAAATTTGGAGTATATCTACAATATTATCAAGAAACATGAGTGTTTTCACTAAGAAGCTTAATCCATTGACAGGAGCGGCAGAGTGGGTTATTCAAAATGAGGACTATGATTTCCATCAGGAAATCGCTCGTTCAGCGTTTGCAGACATGCTTCATGATTCTGAGAGAGTGAGTGCTATGAAATAAAGCTAGATGGTTGGATGTAGTAGGACAGTTGTACTTTAGGTTCAGCCATCAATGAAAATTTTAGACCATGTCGTTAATGTTTTAACAGTTTTTCTTAGTTCCAAACTGTAACTGTTTAATTTTGTAGACTATGCCAACAAATAAGTATTGTCTGACGCTGTTTTTATGACAAAAGGATAGTCTTTGTTGTTTGGGAAAATTGTGAGATTTCTAACGCTTTAAGTGTTTTAAGTTACAAACACAACAATTTGATAGGCATAAAACTCCTCTTCTTCAGTTGTTACTTATTATTTATACCTTAAGATACATTTAACACAATTTTTTTAGTTCTTTGGGTTAATTGAGGAGAAAAAAATGGAAAAAATGTTTGTAGGTTAAGGTAACACCTGAAGATGATGACATGTGTTAGAACTGTCAAAACTTTGTGTTTGTTTCTTAAAACTCCTGAAGCGGTAGGAATCTCCAACAGTTTTATCAATCATGAACAATTCAATACCAACAAATATCTTTAAAATAACAATTCTTTGACCTTATGTTTTCTTTAATCATATTATTTCTACCAAGAAAGCTAATCTCTGAATACCAAGATACTGCACAATACAAGGAGTCTCTTCAAAACTTCATACGAGTGTTGAGTCTCATTTTTAATAAGCTGTTATTTTTCATCACGACATTTTTTACACAATTGCAAGCTTTCAAAAAAATGCTTGATTAGAAGCATCACCTGCAACCAAACATTGACTCAACCCTATAAGAACACAGCCATACAAAGCATCGCACACCAATTCAGCAGCCTAGCACTACTGTTTAAATGAATAAGTAAAATAAGGTATACATAGCACAAGCTACTCATGTTTTTAGAATTCTACAAACATGTAATTGTAATGTTTGTAGAATTGTAGTACATGTTACAAAAATGTACAGTTCTATATTGGTGCAAAAAATTTACTTGAAAAATCAGAGTTTCTGATTAGTAATTATAATTTTTTTTATTTATAGATGTTTAAGCGCATCATGTGGAACAATACATTTAATTAGAATTGTAATGAGACGCCAGCTTTGCTGTTCCCCCCCCCATTTGGTGCCAACTTCGCTGGTGTCCCATTAGCATAATAGAATGAGCATATTTCCCTGGTAGCAAACAGTTTAAGTGTGGTTCGTGCATTAAAAACGTTCCGAAAACTAGTAAAGCCCTTCTATGTGCCGGAAACTGCAAGTTATGGTTTCATAGCAAGTGTATTAACATCACTGATGCAGAATATCAGTTATTTAAAGAGCTAAATGGCAAAGCGGTGTACATTTGTGACGAGTGTCGTCTGTCGGCGCCTGCTCGTAATGACTTCACGAGCTCGTGTTCAAACGATGTTGAACACAGTGACGACGGATTTTCAATTCGAGAGCATTTAAAACTATTAACGGATCAAATTTACGATCTTTCTGAAAACCATAAACATATGAGTAAAGAGCTAAAAACAATACAGAACGAAAATGTTGAACTTAAATCAGCCCTAGATAATCAGGCTGAGGTTATAAGTGATCTGCTTTCTTGTTGTGGCAGTGTTAGCTCTAAATCATATTCAGATTTTCTAAAAGTGAATTTGCCTAATAAGCCAGAGAAAGAACAATCACTATCAGTTCTACCTCAAAGCAATCTGTCAAATAATACTGATATTTCCAACCAAATGAAGTACCCTAACCTCACTAGGCCTAGGCCTAGTTCCGAAGTGTCTGACGAAGTCAACTCGTCTAAGCCTAGTGGGCCTGCTGCAGTTAAAAACAATAAAACAAACTCTGAAGCACCTTTCCAACTTGTAAAAACTCGGGGACAACTCAAAAAACAACAACATGAGAGAAGAGTTGAACGTCAACAACCAGCCCGGGGACAAGCGGTAAAGTACATAACAGGATCGGCATCTAGTAAAAAGAAACTAAATGTAGTTGAAAAGAAGAAATTTATTTTTGTCTCTAGGCTTGGCGAAGATATTGACTGTGATACCCTCAAGGACTATTTAAATAGTGGTGAAAAAGGGAGCTATGAGGTATCCCAATTAAAGAATAGGTACCCGGGCTATAGGTCCTTTAAAGTTGGCATCCCAGCCTCCTTATGGGGAAAGGTTTTTACAGCAGATTTCTGGCCCACTGGTGTCTATGTCAGTCAGTTCAAGTTCCCTAGAAACAATGGATATAGGCCTAGTGCTACTGGTCATTTTTTAGAGGAAGAAGACAGTACAAATATGGTCCCGTAACCTGTTTGAAAAAAGGTGTAAGCCTAAGAGTGAATAAGCCTATGGGCCTACTTAACTTTCGCAATGAAGACACCAACATTGAAGAAGCTAAGACTAACAGTAAAATTAACTTATTCCACCAGAATGTGCGGAGTATAAGAAATAAGTTACCACAGCTGGAACTTCTTGTGAATCAACTAAATATTGATTGCCTATGTCTCACTGAAACGTGGTTAGAAGAAGATGAAGTCACATTCTACTCTCCAAGTCAATCGCTTATACTGGCATCACATTTCACACGTAACCAGCTAAGCCATGGTGGTGTAGCTGTATATTTAAGAAGTGACATGGATTTTAAGGTAATAACTTCAATTAACTCTCTTTCAATAGAATCAGCGTGTGAACTGGCTTCTATAGAGATATGTAGGTTTAAGATAATTTTAATTGTTGTATATAGAGTACCCGATGGGGATGTAAATTTATTTTTGGAAACTATGACCAAAGTCCTTAGTATTGTACATAGGTTAGGAAAACAAACCATACTTTGTGGGGATTTTAACTTAGATTTTTTAACAAATGACAAAAATGTTATAGATTTTAAAAATTTATGTGACATGTATGGTTTTATACATACCATTGACGTACCCACTCGGGAAAAAAAGTGTTTGGACAATATAATTGTCCCTATAGGCCTTAAAAAAGTAAAAGCCGAGGTTGTAAATAGACACATAAGTGACCACCTTGGTCAATTAGCTCATATAGACCTAGGCCTAAATGATGTTCCTAAAGACAAACAGAGCTATAAAAAGCCAAACTTTCTTACATGTAGGCCAATCAACGGCTCTAATTTACCTGTATTTAAGAACCTCTTAATTAGAGAAACTTGGGAAACTGTGCTAATTTACAGTAATGCTTCTGAAAATTTCAAAGCTTTTATCGATTCAATCGTATACTTTTATGATATCTCTTTCCCTACAAAAAATATTAAGCAAAGAGATAGGCCTAAGAAAAAATCAGAAAATTGTATCTGGTACACTTCTGAACTCAGAAATAAAAAAAATAGGCTTGACTTGCTTTATGAATTAGCCAAGTCCAGTGATAATGAAATGACTAAAGAACAATACAGATCTGCCAAGGCATGTTATAGGCAATGCATTCATAAAGCAAAAAAGGATGCAAACGAGTTGTACATAAATACATCAGGAAATAAAACAAAGTCAATCTGGAACATTGTAAATAGCGTTGTAAATAGTGATAGTTTTAAGTCTCAAACAAACCCAGGGTTTACAGCTGATGAATGCAATAACTATTTTGTAAATGTAGCAAGTAAGGTTATCGATAATCTGCCAAAGGCCTCAGGACAATCAAGTGAAGAATTCCTCTCAAAACTAAATTTTGAAATTTCAAAAGACTTTATCTTTAGTGTTGTTACAGAGAGTGATGTGTTAAGTGCAGTTAATGGTCTGAGTGCCAAAAATAGCAAAGACCACCTGGGTCTCTCAAATAACTTAGTTAAGAAAACCATTCAATGTTATTTGATTCCTCTAACCTATCTGTACAACCAATGTTTAAGTCAAGGACTTTTCCCGGAATCACTCAAGATATCCAGGGTGCACCCACTTTTTAAAAAAGGAAAGAAAGACCAAGTCAGTAACTACCGTCCCATTGCGATTGTTCCTGTTTTTTCAAAAATCCTTGAGATAATAATTGGCAGACAGTTGATAGGCCATATGGAAAAACAAAAATTACTAAATTCAAAACAGTTTGGATACAGAAAGGGCCTATCAACAACTCACGCAATGGTTGAATTAGTGGAAGGAATCTTGGAGGCTTTCGAACAGAGGGACTTTGCTGTGGTCACTTTCTGTGACCTCAGCAAGGCGTTTGATTGTGTATCACATGACCTTCTTTTACATAAACTGTCTTACTACCATGTATTAGGAAAAGAGCTTAAGTTTTTCGAATCCTATCTTAAGAATAGAGTACAATATGTATCTCTAAGTGGTGTTGACTCGTCTAGAAGGCCAGTAACAAGTGGTGTGCCGCAGGGATCCGTTCTCGGACCACTGCTTTTTATTGTCATGATAAATGACCTACCTGCTAACATTCCTACAAGTACAGTACTGTATGCTGATGACACTACCTTAACCACTAGGCATAATGATTGTGAAGATGCCCTTGCGGCTGCTGAAGTAAACTTGCTGGCAGTAAAAAATTGGCTGACAGCAAATGAACTTGTTTTGAATGAAAATAAAACAATCAATACAATTTTTTCTCTTAGAACTGCACAAGACCAAGTTAAAGATGAAATTCCAAATTTTTTAGGTATGTCCCTACATACATCCATGAATTGGCAGAATCACGCTAATAAGTTAAGTAGGCAGCTGTCAAAGAGCATCTATGCCTTAAAAAGACTGTGTCGTGATTTATCACAAGAAGGGGTCAGATCAGCTTACTTTGGAATTTTCCAATCTCACCTCTCTTATGGTCTGGTGATTTGGGGTGGCTCTCCCCACTCACAGACTGTATTCTTAGTTCAAAAAAGAGCCATCCGTGTGATAGCCGGAATGAGTAGTAGAACACACTGTAAACCTCTTTTTCAAAATCTAAGAATCATGACTTTGTACTCACTTTTTATTTATCAAAGTCTCTTATTACTAAAGAATTCACAGAGTGGGCTCGGTCTGGCAACTAGAAGTACTATCCATAGTCATAACACCAGGTTTGCTGGAAATCTTGATATACCTCACCACAGACTTTCAAGAACAAGTAACAGCACTGTAGTAATGGCTGGCAAATTAATGAATAAGTTACCTTTGTCAATACGGTGTTTAGATCTTAATCACTTTCGAAATAAGATCCACAGATTTCTCCTGGAGAATGCTTTTTACAGTGTTTCGGAGTTCACCGATAGAAACTGGACTGAGAGTAACTTTACATAAATGTACAAATTGACGTGCCTATGTATTTTATGAAATATTTTTGTGGCAAATAAATGAAATTGAAAAAAAAAAATTGAAATTATTTTAGCATCAATACTTATGGTCCTTATACTGTGTGTTTTTGGCCTAGTGTCCAAACCTCATCAAATATGCAACTAAGCATACAATCAATAATTTAATTAAATTAGCTCAACATTAGTTTTTCATAACAAAATTTATACTTATCTTTTTGAGTCATGTAAATTTACCACCCGACTGCCCATTGTTCCGTATGAGGTGATTCTCTGCATTTGCTTATCCTTCTTCCCATTTTGTACCCTCTTATCTGTTCCATCAATGTAAAAGCTTTGCCTGTAGTCTCAGAACTTAAAGAGACTAATTTCTATCAATCTCAAAATTTTGTGATAAGGCTTTTTTAAGGAGGCCGGAGCTCGATCTCCTTTTTAACCTTACACAGACCATTCCCCATAGACTGTTGGTATGTTTGAGGACATTCAGACAAATTAAGGGAGCAAACCAGTATAATGGAATGAGAATAGGCTACGGATAAATTTTTCAGACTAGGCCTCATTCAAACCAGCGCTATCTCTAACTCAGGCTTGAGTCCTAAGTACCTATCTTAGACTGTTTTACCAAGTCCTACCTTCAAGTCCTAGGTTATCTCAAATGAGAAGATTGTTGATAATGATTTTGAAAAACACTATGCTTTGGACAGGTTATACCTTTGGACAGGTTATACCTTTGGACAGGTTATACCTTTGGACAGGTTATACCTTTGGACAGGTTATACCTTTGGACAGGTTATACCTTTGGACAGGTTATACCTTTTCTTGGCATGCTACCCTTAATTATGTATTAGTTTTACTTTATCTCTAGAAATTAAAGGTATTTGCTTAACATATTTTAATGTATGTTTGCATTTAATTGATATTCAAACTTTCAAATTGTGTATGTGCCTGTAATGTTACAATCAACTTATACACGTACAAGGGTTTTTAAGCTCTGAGGAAATAAATCTTATAAAGAAGCTTAATTCTTGGATTTGGCCATGCCCCATAACCAGGCCATTACTGTGTTCGGGCCATTACTGGCAACGAGAATAGTTAAGTTGAAAATATTCTCGTTTAAATTATGTTGTTCGTCTGGACAACAAATTTTTAGTCTTGAAAACACACTTACTCTTCTGAAGAGTACTTTTTATAGCCACAGCCTTATAGCACATCTTCGTCATAAGGAAATCATCCGTGCCGAATTTCAGCTTCACAGACTGTCGATCTCTATATAAAGTGATCAGACAGTGAAGAAATAAGTCCTAAAGGCAAGTTTTGCCATGTCCAAATAGCAGGAGAATTTATATTTTTCTAAATTGATACCAGTTTTTCTTTCTTATGTAACAACGTTTTATAGTCTAGAATGATCTATAAGTCTACTTTTAGAAGCTACAAAGTAGCACAATTGTGCCTCAATCAGTGTTTTCTCACCATGTGTACACGTTCTTTACGATATAAAGATTGCTGTTATTTACAAATTTTTCTTGGCAATATTGTGTTCTATTAGATGGTATTTGTCGAAAAACCTACATAAGTCTACATTCAGAATGTGTAAAGTAGCTTTTTGAGTTTCACACACAAATTGAAAATCAAGCTGTACCTAAATATGGTGGATGCAAGATAGAGCAAAAAGTCATAATTAAAAGTTGTAAATCGTCTCAAATCTTTGGCTGAAAATAATAGTAATTTTTCAATAGGACCATTTGTTTAGCCACTACAGGAAAACACTGTTTTTGACATTTCAAACTTTCTGCCTAAAATAGCTGCGATTTCACAACAATAAAACATTTTTGACAATCTCTTCTTATTGAATTTCTCAAATCCTCTTCTTCAACATAAGATCATCATTCATCTTACAAAATGTCTGCCTGGAGAGTATCTTTTTAGATACAGTGATGAGGGAGTCAATGGTATTTTGATTTTTTAAATGAGTTTATTAAGTCAATTCCTTCACTGTTCAATAAATTCATTTATTTGCCAATTACTAATTATAATTACTCGCGAGAAATGTCGTTGTCTTTTTAATTCCATAGACTTATTTGAATTAAATAATCTTAATAAAATTTGTATCTTTTTCTGTAGAATGACAAGTATTATGCCGCTATTAAAGAAGTCATTGATCAGACCCACCAAGCAGGCAAGAAGGCTCATGTGCTTGACATAGGCACAGGGACAGGCCTCCTTGCCATGATGGCAGCTTGCTGTGGTGCAGACACCATTTATGCTTGTGAGGTTAGTTGATCATATATTTATTAAAATATCTGCATGAGTGGATAAAAAGAGCACCTCTTGGATGACTAATCATCATTAATTTGCTTAAACCACCTTAAAATTTATTTTTATGTATAGTATATAACTCTAGAATTGTGTTTTACATATATAAGAAACCTCAACTTCATCCGATTATTTTATAATATAGCCGAAGGATCTGGTCCTGAGGCTGCTGACTATAAGGATTTTACTGTAATTGTTAAGAACACTTTCTTAAAAATACCATGGAATTAATGTTAGTTTAAAAAGTGGGAAAGGCCTAAATAGAGGATTTTCAACAATCACTAATTCCAAGATACTGTTTTGCGTTGGGTCACTTACATCATTTTTCAAATAGAGTTAAGAGTGCTGTCCATTTAGGATGTAAAAGGTTTGTGCGATTTCAGGCTCAACGCAAGAATTAAATTTCTTTCACTTGATATTTGAATTTGTTTTTCAATTATTCTGCATTTGAATACTCAACTTTTGAGACGTATTACTATTTATTCCAAAATCTGATTTTTTCGTCTCAACTGAAACTAGGTTAGTCTATATGACAGATGAGTAGATTATTATGTTGGGTAATGGGAGGATCTGCCAAGCCTTGGTATGCCAGTTTGGGTGGAGGCCCAACCAGATATATTGGGGGGGGGGGGGAATAATGGAGATTGAGAACTGTAGCTACAGGCTGTGAGAGTAGGATGGATGTTGGTTCTGCCAAGGGCTATGATATTTAGGGTGAATGAATTCTTTGTAAGCTATTATTGTTGAACATACACTTTATTCTGATGTTGGTAAAATGAATTGAGTAATTTAATCCACTGGCTGTTCATTTGTCATTGGGCTATTAATTAATAACACTTTCTAAGGAGTAGTCGGCCTTGGTTTGTAACAATGACTAGATTCGCTCATCACACTCATTCGAAATCCATATTTGCCCATATATTGACGATCGGCGTGTTACAAATAAATACAAAATAAAATTCATTCATTAAACTAATTTGGACCTGTTATATTTTTATAGGCATTCTCACCCATCTCCCGATGTGCAGAAGAAGTAATCAAAGAAAATGGACTGACTGACCGTATCAGTGTGGTGCATAAGAGGAGTACTGACATGTGGGTAGGTGAAGGAGGAGATATGCCTTTCCGTGCAAACATCTTAGTTACGGAAGTATTTGACACCGAGCTCATTGGCGAGGGTGCTATCAGTACTTTCAACCATGCACATAAACACCTGCTAGAGGTAAGCAGAATCAGAATATATTTATTCCCCAAATAATGTTAAAAATATGAATAACAAAATTGAATATTAATAATAATAATAATTGAAGAAATATATACAAACTAGATTTAATCTTAGTAATAACTCATAGTACAAATACAGTTCCGGTCTGAATTGCTGCCAAACGATATGCTAGAACTTGCAACACTGAATTAATAAGTTACAAATAATGTTTTAATATTATTGCTTCAATTATGTGTTGATATTAAACTATGACTTTGTTTATTCTGTCAATTATCAGCTAATAAGAAAATTTTGACAGCATTCTTTTCACACTAGATTTATATTAAAATGTATCGTAAATGTCAGATAAAAAACAATATAATGACTACAATTCATTTTTACAATGCCCTCAAACATAGTTTTTCATCCAATGCACTTCCGTACAAATATCTAAGATATACCTTTGCCGGTGTTAGTTTAAGCCTAGGTATTTGTTTCCCAGTTATGTCCCCCTTGCTGTTAAATGCCTCAGAAATCAAATCCCTTTTTAAGGGTGCCTTGGGCATATTGAGGCTTTTATATTTGTGTGGCAAAATGTTAGAAGATTGGAGACCAACCTTTGAAGCAAGGTGTTTATAAACCACCCTTCTATACTGTCCAGTATAATGGTTTTCTTCGCCTCTAGTGACATTACTATGTATGTCAGTGCCACATGGAATAAAACACTTAGACATAGAGTAGGCAGTTTCTGGTATGTATATAAACGGTATAGAGTCGACAGTTCTTGATGTGGACTGTCCAGTAAAAAGGGGTAACTATGCACTTTCTAGACACCCCATAACATAATCTCATAAAATAAATGACTAGTACTTTTTGTGAGCAGTAACTTGATAGGCTATGCAAAACAAAAATGCCTTTTAAAACCTTCAACAAACACTGTATGATCAATTCAGATCAATCCCCAATCCAAGGGTTGAGTATGTTTTCAAAACTTGTTATATTTTATATTCAGTTCAAGATATATTTAGGTTATGTAAATAAACATGAAGTTCACATTGTTAACTGGTTCCATAACTACAGAAGTTATCACTGTGTTATCACCATTGATTTTATATACAAAAGTAGATTTCTCATCCCAAGATAAATGTTGTGTCTCAAATTATTAGCTGTTTTGGGGTGTAGTTATGGAGCGCTAGTGTATTCCAGCTAGAACAGAATAATACAGAGGGGCAATAGGCCTGCCGCGAGTGAAGTCGGGCTGTCTAGCTAAGATGGCGGTAGGGAGGAATGAGTCACTCTAGTACTGCACGCCTCTAGCCTACTTTCTCATAATAAATCATGGCTGACCTTACGCTGATGCTGTTTTGGTTGTTTGAATTGTTTGTTTTCTATTATGTGTTTATTTAAATCACTCTAATTATGTTTTATTAGTGTACATAGTTCCATATATAGTGGTTGTAGTATGTAGTTTTTATCTTTAAAATGACTTCTTTTGTAATGTATGACATTTTCAGTTAACTGTATATAGATTTATTAGTACTGTATTTATATATTTATACAGTAGCTATATTTTTTTTCTTGTAATGCTTTCTTTGTACTACTATAGTGATAGAATGCCATCAGTTAGGCACTCAGATACTGCAGTCTTGAATAATAATCGTTAATAGTTTTTTTTGCGGAGTTCTGTTGTATAGTAAAAAAAATAATTTAATAAAAAAGATATATAACAAATGGAGAAATATTTTAAAATCTGTCAAACCTTTGTAAAAACAAAATATTGTAAAGGCAAGTACTTGAATAATAAGCTAAAAATAAGTAAAACTGTCACGGTGACTGGTGCTGTTGACTACATAGCCAACATTACATTAGAAGCATCCTACCGCTGTTCTGTCAACGTACGAGCATGAGGCTTGTCAGGCCCTGTAGGCCCGTACCTGTGGTAGGATGGTTTTAATGCAATTGCACCAGTCACCTTTTTTTGCCTTGACTGGGATTCGAACTTAGACTCCGCCGACTCCCAGGACACAGGAGGCGACGACTTTATCCACTATCCCCTATATAACCTAAATTATAGGTTTAGGTTATATTTAGGCTAAATATAACCTAAATTATAGGTTATATAATTAGGAATTATATAACCTAAATATATCAATACCACTGTAGTGTATGGGCGGGCGGGTGAGTTAATACCATTGTACATGCATGGGTGGGTGGGTGGGTCAATACCACTGTACGTGTGTGGGTGGGCGGGTGGGTCAATACCACTGTACATGTATGGGCGGGCGGGTGGGTTAATACTGTACGTGTATGGGCGGGCAGGTGGGTTATAATAAATACATTGGCTAAAACTGGTTCACAGGTAATGCTCTCTAGTGGAAATGTTGTCTCTCAAAAATTTAACTGATTGTTTGGTTTATTTATTCACTATTTAAATAATGCCAAATACAGAACGATCCCTGCTCATGAGACGTTGCCAATGGGTTTAAATAAATAATTCAAGGGTACTAAACTTAGTGGGATTGTTGATTGGAAGAGGTGAGAATTTTAAAGTTTATAAAAAGCATTATATTACTGTACTGTAGTATAAATGTCACTCAAAAGGCAGCTCTTAATAAAGGTTAAAATAAACTGTGTCTAATAGTCGGATACTTTGTTTCAGAAAGACTGTTTAGTAGTGCCTTCATCAGGGACAGTCTATGCTCAGGTGGTGCAGAGTTTATTCTTACAACGGTGTAATCAGCTCACTGCCTGGACTAGTTAGTATTTAATATAGATTTCTTTCACAAATATGTGAATGGTTTTGAACAATTTTCTTACATTAACTATGGCCAAATTTTAGCTCACAATTTTCACAGTTGAATACAAATTTAATGAAAATCATATACTCAATCATATAACTGCTTTTTGTTACATATCTACCCTTACCTTTGCAGTTGACATTCAGCGTTGGTTGTAGATTTTACTTTTTAAGGGTGTGTAGGTAGAAAATCATTAATCGACAGCCCAACATTTACTTGTAAAGCCAAACCTTTGTGTCTACGTGATTCAAACTCAAATTAGAAGCATCTATTTTGAATAAAAATGAAATCAAATGAAAAAAGCTTTATTTAATGAGGCAAAGTTAGGGCCTCTCTTATACGTACAAGGAAAGAAATAGCATTACAGAAATTACCCGCAACAAACACACATCTTACGCTCAGCCCACATTAACAGCAGGACCAAAGCCACTGAGCTAGACTATTGATATAAATATTTCAAGTTGAAGGATTGAGTTTATTCCACAATCTGCAAGCAGTGATAGCAAACATTGATGAACCCTGATGTATTCGATTACTGATGCTGAAGTTAAACACAATGTTTGTTAGGTATGCAATAAGAGTTAATAAAATCGAAGGACCACCCCAAAGTGGGGAAAAGCGGAGTTGAGCTTTAAATACCTTATTACCAAATGCAGACAGACGTTTGTGAGGGCCCTCAGAGTCTAGAAGTGAAGATCTTGTAGGGGGAGACGACATAATACGATTTAATAAGACTTTATAGGCAAAATATTGCACTTTTGACGCACTAACATTAGTTTGATCACATAAAAAAGAGAATAGAGCATATAAGAGGGGAGCACTACACGGAGGATGTGTATTTATGAGCGGCATATTCGCGTCTGTCCGTTTTATAAATGGCCGAGCCACAGTTCAAAGGTTGAGCAGATCAGACCACCTGATTACATATTGGAACTAAACATTGTTATAATCAGCTGACCTGCTGCGAGAGCTTAAATTAAAATATTGTTCCTTTCAAATGTCTGTTAATATAATATTTTCATTAAACAAATAAATGTTTTTCACTGTCCAAAAAAATATGTATAATGTGTTATATGTAATAAATAAAAATGGAAATTACATTTTTAAACATCAATTTTATACAACAATGTTTTAAATCCAATAGG
This sequence comes from Stictocephala bisonia, assembly GCA_035578905.1. NCBI lineage: Eukaryota > Metazoa > Arthropoda > Insecta > Hemiptera > Membracidae > Stictocephala > Stictocephala bisonia. The sequence goes on from JAQJVL010004179.1 coordinate 45,315, forward strand.
AAGGATTTTTGGATTGAAGAAGATTGTATATTAAAGATAAAACTTAGATCTCTCTATACTCAGTACTTTAACTTCAACTCATGTTAGGAGTTATATGTTTATCTCAGCAAACATACGCTCGTTGAATTTTATCTGAAAAATTGGTAATCCTGTCATTGATGACACCGTCACAGTAGTCTAAATGGAGAAATACAAGAGTGTTCACTAGCAAAATCTTAACATCTAAAGGCAAATAGTTAAAATACCTCTTAACCCTTTCCACTCCAATTACTGGGAACCCAGTTTCCCTATCAGCTCCATTTACTTTTAAGCAAAGGTTGCCTACTACATTTGTTCAGTGGGAAAAACATATATCTGATAGTTCCAAAAAGCTGATGTATTTTTTCTTTGTTTCTTCAATGACTAAAGTATAGATTAATATAAATTAAAACATATATTTTTATTTTCAAAATTTTTTAATTATATATATTTATTGGAACAAAATTGAATTTCTAACAAAACAACGGATACAAGAAGAATTTTTGAAAAATTTTAAATAGGAAGAATAGTATTTGTTGTTTGTTTTTTGTTGTTTGTATCCTTACAAACAAAAAAAAGTCATTTTCAAATATTTTGGACTAAATTATACATAAAAAAAATATATAATTCTAAAACCGAATTTTTTTGAAAAACAACATTTTTAACAAAAAAATTATTTTCACTGCAACTAGTAAACAATTACTCCACAAATTTTATTTTATTGCTTAGCAACAGTCAAAAGGTACATAATTTAGACCAAATTTGTAAGTAAAGCTTTTTTCAATAATTCAAAACATGTTATCAGCTAAAAATATAAACAGACAAAATCTAATAGCCTACTTGCAACGCTCTTTCATTTTCGTAAAAATAAAAATATTATGACTAAACAGTAAAACAACAACGATAACCTAGCAACAACAATGCGTTTTATAAGCTCATTACGAACGATAACATATGACGGAACAAAGTGAGTGCAGATAGCTGTGCAGTTAGCCAGCTGTTTACAGAGCAGCCACAGACGACAAACATTACATTTTCTGAGGTTTGTTTACCGATACTAAACTCAAACGGTTCCGAAAAAATTCTAAAGATAGCAGCACATATCAAACAACAACCCTAGCGGTCAATAATGTAACTACGTCAGTCTAAATACAATCATAGAACGTTTTTATAGAGACGTCGGGGCCGGCCCGACATTGGAGTTAGTGCGGTAAGTTGCGTGGCGGGGCTGCCCCGCCACTTGAGTGGAAAGGGTTAAGAGTGTGAATACCAGCAAAAACCCTATTACATATTAAAGAAACATGATCAGACCTTGAAAGTGTAGTATTGATAGGAATTCCCAGGTTCTTAATCTAGTCACAGTAGTTACAATATAAACAGAAGGAGAAGGCACTTGGTTGTTCAACTTGGCAGCATCAACTTAGCAACTCCCTCAGCCTATCAAAAATGTAAATCATCTATGAATGAAAAGGGGTGGGACACCATCTTCTGCCTTTGCTCAAACATAAAACGGAAATATCCTAGGTCTGTTGCCCCACCCAAGCACATTGTTTTCATCATTTATCGTTCTTTTTTTAATTATTTTGTGGTTGATATTATTGTATCATTAACTACAGTTTTAGTTCAAAGTTTCAATTAAAATTTCGCATATTTGTAATTTTTAATATAATTGTACATATACAATAAAATGGCATTAAAAATTATAGTTATAACTTTAAATATAAATCTATTTTTTGTATGTTACTTTATGTTTTTAAAACATAAATAAATAACTTCACATTTCAATATAGTTATTTTTTTTACATAATTACATGTTACTTAAAAATTAGTCTCCTCATGCAAAGGATCAAAACATGTGAAATATATACCATTCTGTGCCAGTTTGATAAGTTAATTGTATTGTTTTAATGTTAATTTATTTCAGGTATCGAACCTTCAAAAGCCATTTCCAGATGTCCAGGTGCTGCAGCAGTTCATGATTTACAAATAAACCAGATACAGCCAATGGACTTTCGGATCATTTCAACTCCCCAGGTTGTTTTTAGGTACAAAATAACTAGGCTAGCTAAAATACTTTAAATAGAATTAAGAAAAATTACTTTTTTCAAATACAGGAAAAGCCTGTCATATCTGTAATATCCAGAAACTCTTATAATTGGCCTAGAGACGAAGATGAAGGAATGTAAAACATCCAGTGCGTAGGGTCAGGAGGGTTAAGGTGTGTAATGGAGATGTACCATTCATCAAGAAACACAACAGTGTACCATAGCCTGCACAACAACCTTGGCATGTTGGAGACATCAGTAGTAGGGTATATTTCCTGGGATTTTTTATATATGGTTTGGCTCACTTAGTAGGATCCTTGGGTTTTTTACAAATACGACGAGATTTGGCCACAGCCTTGGATTTTTTGTTGGTCGACTGAGATTATGCAACCACACATGTGAATGAAAATGACAAAAGAAAGGGTACTTAAAGAAGAGAAAATCAGTTATTAATTAAATTTATTACAGTAAATATGACTAGCCAAAGGACAAGTTTCAATATGTTTAATTTTGCTAAAACGAGCAGCGTCCAGTTGGGGTTTTAGTTTTTCTATTCTGTGCTGAAACCTTAACCCTTGAGCGTAGTTGTGACTCCAGGATTTCTTACACGATCTATCTCCACAGTATTCAACTCGTAGCGAATTTCATCAAACAAAAAGGAAAATGCATTGTTAGTGAACTTAGTATCTACGGGGGCAGCATCTTCAGCCTCATTCAGGAGTTTTCCCTCTAAATATATGTAGCTTAAGGCAGGCAATACGCTAATATCTTGTTGCTGAATTGGAATTCTAATTTCATCATTATAATTTAATGTGTTGGAGGCATATTGTAAATGAGAACGCCACTCCATGTGACTAATGCTATCGTCAAAATCCACAGCTTGTAATATATCTAGTACCTCGTCCATACTAAAGTAACACGTGATAGCCGAGTGATTGTAAGAAGCGCTTGTTAGCCTGTATTAACCGCCTGACTGTCGGTTTTACACTGATTCGACGTTTAACTGGCGTAGGCAATAAATAGGGATGAGGTCTGCGTGGGCACGAATAAGCATAGCCCATTTCAAACTGTTTTTCTCAAATGCAAACGGACAGTGATACGTTCACCTATGAAATTCACTAGTCTTTCCTCCTGATCAACAATTCGTATCTTTATACTATCAATCGTTTGTACAGTGACCAGCAGGTAAATGACTGGTGAAGGAGTCTCCACTAGTTTATAACCAGCCGGAACGTTTGGAAAAAATTGATGAAGAATATGTGATTGTTTATCGTTT
>JAQJVL010004180.1:0-48633 GCA_035578905.1 Stictocephala bisonia
GAGGCAAATGGCCACGGTCAATCGCAACAACGCGGGGAGCTACTGTGGAGGCAACCCCCCGCGCTGAGCGTTTCCCGCCCCACAACCTCGAGCACGTGGACAGTCACGACGAATGTGACCAGGCTGGCCACAAGCAAAACACACAACAGGAGGCCGAGAACCACGACCCTCCACTGGCTGACTCACACCTACAGACATAGCCGGTCGACGGGTGGGTAGTGCACGATGACTCTCAGAATCCCTCCCTTGCTGGTCTGAGAACTGCACGCTGCGCGAAACAAGGCACAGCTGATGCAGCTCCCGAAAAGACGAAGGAACACCAGCAAAAACTAGCCTACACCGTTCTTCAGGAGAGATGCCATCCAGGATGACACGAACGGTGTCAGCTTCAGAAAGGGTGAGGCGCAACCCTTGACGAGCTTCCTTGACTGAAGAGACATAGGCTGCCAGAGACTCGCCCCTACCCTGCGAGCGATAAAATCTGTCCATGACCATCCTCTCCCTGAGTCGAATGGGCAGAAACGACGACAGTAACTCTCGATGGAACGAGTCCACCGAGGCATCACTGGCCAAGACAGAACTTAGCAATTCCCCAACGGGACCTCTGCAATAAGGGAAAACCAGACGAAGCAAGTCCCCAGCCTGCATGCCGGGCATCTCACTAAGTCTGAGAAAGGCAACCAGAAACTTCAGAAGTTCCTCAGGATCCATCCCATCGATCACAGGGAGATTCTGGATCATGGGCGTGAGAGGGTTAGGTAGCTTGTGGTAGCTCAGCTGCAGAAGAGCAGGTGAACCCACAGGAGCCGAAGCAGAAGGAACGGCAGCTGGAGCCGAACCACAAGCAACCTCAACAGAAACGCCTGCAGGCTCAGAAGGAGCCTCAGGCACAGTGAGAGCCGTTGTCTCAGCCTGCGGCCTCGACACATTAGGCGACAGCGTGAAATTAGGCCGCTGACCCAGACCCGTAGGAGTCGTGGAACCGGAGAGTGCCTGAAAAATCTCCTCAAGCCTAGACAAACTCTCCAGGATCCACGCCCTATCCGACGGTTCCAACCCCGGTGCCCGGTTGACCATCCTTAAACGGGCAAGCAGATGCCCCAAACGTACAAGCCGGCAGGCCCGGTCACGACCTACTGGAGGTTCAAACTGCAGATCTTCCAAAACCCCTTCCCAATATTCTACCTTCCGTTTACAGACCAACAACTCATCCCCAACCACGCTCTGCTACCAATTGAGACCCATCCCCCCCCACCAAAGCTGGAAAGCGTGCCAACTGGGGGATGGCTCAAAACAAGTCGAGCGTTGGGATCATGGGTGGCAGTTGGAGGGTCAAAATAAAACTCGGCAGCTGAGCGAAACTAATTTATTTCAGGTAACAACAGCAAATTGCCAAACTGCCAGGCAGAAGGCCACAATAGAAACAGGCAGAAGGCCACAATATAAATTCGCACTTAAATAAATAACAGGATAACTAAAATTAACAATATAATACAAACGCTACAAAGACAACAAACTCTACAAATACCAAAATGAACAATTAACAACTACATGGCCTATCTGCAGTTTAGCCAGAGAAACCCCAAAACGTAAGCAAAATAGTTAATAATTTAAGCCCCAAATAAAAGTGAAAATTTAGAAAACGTCTGGAAAACAACAATTAAACCGGCAATTTAGCCCCACAGCCCATAATTCCACCGGGCCAGGGAGTAAGCCGGAATCCCTGGGCAGCTCCGAATAGGAAGTTAACAATAATCCCCTTTTGGTGAGTTTAAAAATTAAATAATTTAAAAGAAAATATAACACGGTACCGTTCGAGTAAAAATTCACTTCAAAACACCCCCCAATACACTTAACAAATAAATAAATAACAATAACTAGGCCTAAACATATAAATAAATAACAACATGATTTAACCATGGGGACCTAACAAATATAAAAATCTAAATAAATGTAACAAGAAAATAAACTAACTAAAATTAAATAACAATAAATATTAACAGCGAACGTTCTTTGTATATATTAAAAGGGTTTTCTTTCTTTCATAAAAAAAACATATAAGTCCCCACATGGCTGTTTCATCACTTTCTAGTTTTAGGCCTAGGCCACAAATTAAACAGTTCCACAACTTTTTTCTTCTTTTTTTTACAAACGCCCCAATTACACTCCCCCCAGCTCAGCCGCCGGGAAACCAAAATGGAAAGCACTGACCTGAGGACAGAAGATTCCTACCCAAAGAAGTAGGTGGGGCAGCAGGGTCGCCAATGGCCTCTATACATGGTCCTCAGGCCAGGCTGGCAGTGTGGATGGCAGACAATCCCCGGACGGCAGGCCGAGGGCTGAACGTCCCACTCAAGGACCCTGGACTGTAAGCCAACACCACAGCACATTTAAAACAGTCCAGCCACAACAACAAAAATATTACACATAACAACTAAATATAAGGGTGCATGATTTCGCAAAACTGAACATGAAGATACAAACAAGAACATGAGTGGAGCAAACAAGACAGTGAAAGATTAACTTTAGGCTATGAATAATTTAAAACAAATTACAATTTAACAAAATATAAAAGACGTATGGAACAAAAAAAAAATGACAAACTGAAAACTAGGCTATAGATACAGGAGCAAAATGTTATAACATGAAAATCAAACTAAAAATAGGCTAGGTATTGTCAATGAACAAAAATATGGTAGATCGGTAACTCCAACTGTAAAAAGGCTCAGCAAAACATTATACAGAATTACAATTGAACATAAAACGAGATATAATAAAGCAATTACTGGTAAAACTGTAACATTGAGCACATGGCTTTAACCTAGTCTGAGAAACATCTAGACAAAGAACACAAATTTAACAAAACTCTGAAAACACAAGTAAGTCCGTTGAAAATTATTTAAACAAAAGTATTTTCACCAAAAGGGTGATTAGATATTAAAACTTACAAATGAACACTTACGTTTTAGGATCTCTAGCCGAACATAACGAGATTCTGCAGGCAGCACAAGATAACTGAACAGACAGGCCAACCTGACCGAAGCTGGAACACGGAACGACGAAACCGAGTCTGAGCAACGGCCACCAAAGCGAATCGCCCGGCAAAAGCGAATCTCAGGCAGCCCGGCAGACTACGACGAAATAAACGAAATGTACTGGTCAAAAGACCCGGTACAACCTCCCTCTGCAAAACCTCAACACACCCAGGCAGGGGAGAAAACTCGGTACCTCAGGGAATCCAACAGAAGAAGAAGAAGAAGAAGAACCCTCCAAAGAGTGGTGTTCCAAGGACGCCAAAGAGAATCTAAGAGGGGAAACCCCTCGAACAGGGAGCGAACTACCCTGACTGTCGGGCCCGACAAGAAAAGAGAGAAAGAGACTCTCTCAGAACAGCCACCTAGGGCGCAGAGGTGATCAATCTCTTTGCCCCAAGAAACCCCCAGGAACACCAACTCCTGGATCAACCGTTCCCCGGTAAGCCTTAAGCTGGGACACATGGGCTTTCCTGAACACCCTGCCTGACTGGGGATCAACCAGCAGAGCAGTCACCGGTGACAAAAACCTGTCGATGCGGTGGGGACCAGACCACCGATAGCACAACTTTGCAGCTCTTCGTTCCGCGGCCGAACTGACCGGGTGAGCCTGACAAAGAACCAGATCTCCAACCTGAAAAGGGTTAGGAGTACGACCCTTATCATACCTCCTCCTTACTCTCTCTCTAGCACGTAGCAGGTTGCGCCGAGCAGCCCGCCACGTGGACACTACGTCAGTGGCACCTGGCGTAGGTAGAAGATCCTCTAACCTCCACAAGTTGGACAAAGGGTTGTTAGGAGGGTAGCCATGTAGAATCTCGAAGGGAGTGGCATTGTGACTCTCATGCTTGGAAGAATTAAACGCAAGCTGGAGCCAAGAGAGACTCTCATCCCAGGTGTTCTGCTTCTCAGCATGGAAAGTAATAAGGGCAGACCGAAGATTGCGGTTGAACCGCTCTGCATGAGAAGGCTGTGGGTAATACGGAGAGGTAGTCACATGCCTGATACCATTGCCAAAACAGAACCTACGAAACTCGTGTGAGGTAAACTGGCTACCGTTGTCGGACACAAGAGTAGAAGGCACACCAAAGTGCTGAAAGAGTTGGGACTGGAGAGCACGGATGGTGAGCTTAGCCGTAGCACTCCGAAGTGGGAAAAGCCAAACGAACTTCGAGAAAGCATCCACACAAACAAGTAGGTAGGAGCTACCTGACTTGCTACGGGGAAAAGGACCCACGTAGTCAATGAACACCCTCTCCAAAGGACGCTCGGCCACCTCAGAAGATAACAACCCTAATTTCGCATTCTGACTAGGCTTGCTGAGAGAGCACAGGTGACAAGCCCGCACTCTGCCAGCAACATCCCGGTCCATGCCCTTCCAGATGAAGTACCTACGAATCTTAGCGATGGTCTTATGAATGCCAAGATGACCGCCCACAAGAGAAGAGTGATAATACTGAAAGACCATCGGTATTAGATGACTAGGCAGCACTACACGGGGTTCACCCCTCTGTCGAGGACGGCAACAGAGTACCCCTCTGGACAGAAAATAGGGAGGGTGGGCTCCTCCCTCTTGAAGCTCACCTAAGATGACTGACAGCTCAGGATCTTTCTGCTGATGGGACAGTAGGTCGTCAAAAGCCAGAGGAAAATCCAGAAGAACAGCACCACACTGAGCAACAGCCTCAGTAGGTGGATCACTGGGTTCATGATACATGCGGGAAAGAGCATCCGCGATGACATTCTGGGTACCCCTAAGATGTTGGACTTGGAACTTAAAGGCAGAAATTTTGACCACCCAGCGACCAATTTTCCCGAGCTGTCGGGGATGGGCAAGAAGCCAAGATAGTGCCTGATTGTCAGTCTCCAGCAAGAACTCAGCGTGTTCCAAGAAACGCCGAAACTTGTCCGTACCAAAGACAACAGCCAGACACTCTAACTCATAGATGGAAGAAGCTTTCTTTTCCTGGTGAGACAACTTCCTCGAAGCAAAAGCGATGGGCTGCCTGACCCCATCAAACTCCTGAGAAAGAACAGCAGCAATGGCGGAGGAGGAGGCATCAGTCTGAACAATGAATTCTCTGCTGAAATCAGGCATACGCAGGACAGGAGGTTGCACGATAGCCTCCTTGAGAGCATCAAAGGCAGTCTGCTGAGCTTGGCCCCACACAAAAGGGACACCTTTCTTCCGCAACTCGTTCAACGGGGCAGCAAGCTCGGCCACGTTAGGGATGAAGCGACGGTAAAAATTCACCATCCCCACAAAACGGGCAATCCCCTTGGCATCTCTGGGAGGAGGAAAATCCCGAATGCCCTGGGTCCTCGCAGGATCAATGCAGACGCCTCGAGAAGATATGAGATGACCCAGAAAAGAAATCTCAGGACGAGCAAAAGTGACTTTCTCTGGATTGACGGTAAGGCCAGCTGATTTAAGGCGACTAAGAACTTCCTCCAGATGTTGCATGTGTTCCCCGAAAGTCTCACTGTAGACAAGAAGGTCGTCCAGGTAATTGAAGACAAACTTGAACTTCACATCATGGAAGATGGAATCAAGCAGACGAGTAAGAGTCTGGGCACCCACAGCAAGACCCATAGGAACCCTAGTGAACTGATAGAGATTCTAGGGAACACAGAAGCTAGTCATAGGCCGTGATTCCTTCTTCAATGGAATCTGATGGTAGGCCTGGTTCAAATCAAACACACTGAAAAACTTAGCCTTACCGAACCAATCAAACGCAGAATGCAAATCAGGCAGAGGTACCGAGTCAATAGCGACCTTAGCGTTGAGCCTCCGATAATCCATCACAAGCCTAGACTTACCATTAGGCTTGGGCACAAGAAAAGCTGGACTGGCATAAGCGGAACGAGACGGTTCAATCACACCCTTGCTCAGAAGATCCTCAATCATAGCCCTCATAACCTCCATCTTTGGGGGAGCAAGTTTGTATGGATGACTTCTAACTGGCTGAGAATCGGTGAGATGGATCTCATACTCCAGAAGAGAAGTAACCCCAAGCTCAGGCGTAAGCACATCAGGAAACCGCAAACACAGCCGCCTAATGGCCTCCGCCTGCTCAGGGGGGAGATGACTAACTGGATCCACCTTGGGTTGTTCGGGCTCACAACCCACCTCTCTGACTGCAGGAGGGCAGTCAGAATCACCTACCAGAGGCACCAAAACTCGCCGATTAAACTTGAAAAATATCTGGCGCTTCTGGAGGTCAAGCACCATACCACTTTTAGAGATAAAGTCTGCCCCTAGGATACAAGAAACCGCCAGGTCCTTGGCAACAAGAAAACCCCACCTCCAGGAAAATCCTTCAATTTTAAAATGGAAAAACGCCTTGAGAAGTATAGGTAGAGGAGTTTGGGATGCCGTCCAGCAAGTAACAGAAGAAGGCTCGGTGTGCCTGACAAGTCCTAATGCGTCAAGGGACTCAAAAAGAGAAAGGCTGATGATACAGCATGCCGAACCAGAATCAAGAAGGGCTCGACACACCGTACCACCAAAAGAAACAAAAACGCCAGGACACACCGAGGTGACCGCACTAAGTCCCAGGGAAGCCATGCCAGCAAGGCCCGAACAATCCCCGCCACTCCTGCTATGGGCACGTGTCAGAGGCAAATGGCCACGGTCACTCGCAACAACGCGGGGAGCTACTGTGGAGGCAACCCCCCGCGCTGAGCGTTTCCCGCCCCACAACCTCGAGCACGTGGACAGTCACGTCGAATGTGACCAGGCTGGCCACAAACAAAGCACACAACCGGAGGCCGAGAACCACGACCCTCTACTGGCTGACTCACACCTAAAGACATAGCCGGTCGACGGGTGGGGAGAGCACGATGACTCTCATAATCCCTCCCTTGCTGGTCTGAGAACTGCACGCTGCGCGAAACAATGCACAGCTGATGCAGCTCCCGAAAAGTCGAAGGAACACCAGCAAAAACTAGCCTACACCGTTCTTCAGGAGAGATGCCATCCAGGATGACACGAACGGTGTCCGCTTCGGAAAGTGTGAGTCGCAACGCTTGACGAGCTTCCTTGACTGAAGAGACATAGGCGGCCAGAGACTCGCCCCTACCCTGCGACCGATAAAATCTGTCCATGACCATCCTCTCCCTGAGTCGAATGGGCAGAAACGACGACAGTAACTCTCGATGGAACGAGTCCACCGAGGCATCACTAGCCAAGACAGAACTCAGCAACTCCCCAACAGGACCTCTGCAATACGGGAAAATCAGACGAAGCAAGTCCCCAGCCTGCATGCCGGGCATCTCACTAAGTCTGAGAAAGGCAACCAGAAACTTCAGAAGTTCCTCAGGATCCATCCCATCGATCACAGGGAGATTCTGGATCATGGGCGTGAGAGGGTTAGGTAGCTTGTGGTAGCTCAGCTGCAGAAGAGCAGGTGAACACAAAGGAGCCGAAGCAGAAGGAACAGCAGCTGGAGCCGAACCACAAGCGACCTCAACAGAAACGCCTGCAGGCTCAGAAGGAGCCTCAGGCACAGTGAGAGCCGTTGTCTCAGCCTGCGGCCTCGACACGTTAGGTGACAGCAAGAAATTAGGCCGCTGACCCAGACCCGTAGGAGTCGTGGAACCGGAGAGTGCCTGAAAAATCTCCTCAAGCCAAGACACACTCTCCAAGATCCACGCCCTATCCGACGGTTCCAACCCCGGTGCCCGGTTGACCATCCGTAAGCGGGCAAGCAGATGCCCCAAACGTACAAGACGGCAGGCCCGGTCACGACCCACTGGAGGTTCCAACTGCAAATCCCCCAAAACCCCTTCCCAATCTTCCACCTTACGTATACAAATCAACAACTCATCCCTAACCTCCAGCAGGTCAGACCAATCCACCGCCGTACCCGCGGACAACTGCTCCCGCAGCAACCTCCGGAGATTCAGAACATCACCCTCCGGAGTCACACCACGCGACCTCAACTCAAAATTCAACTCCTCCTTCACTAGGAGCGCAACATTCTGCAGATAGGCCATCTCGAACGCAACAAATTTCAACAATATATAAAAAACAACAACTCCAGGGTCCAAGACGAACAAAACCCTCAGCCTACCGAGCCACTGCCGACCCCTCCAATCCAACTATGAAACCCATTCAACAAAGTAACCAAGCGGATTGCCTTTTTTTTTTTTTTTTTTTTTTTTTTTTTTTTTTTTTTTTTTTTTTAAGGTTAAATTTAGTTATTTGGTTTTCTAATTGTTTTTGTTTTTAAATAATTTTTTTTTTTTTTTTTTTTTTTTTTTACGTATCACCAAGACACCTTGACGGTAGGTCGGCCAACCATGACCTACTAACAGGCAAACACCCACCGCCAACAACCAAGAGAGAACAGACAGGCCAACCTGACAGACACCACGCTCTGCTACCAATTGAGACCCATCCCCCCACCAAAACTGGAAAGCGTGCCAACTGGGGGATGGCTCAAAACACGTCGAGCGATGGGATCACGGGTGGCAGTTGGAGGGTCAAAATAAAACTCGGCAGCTGAGCAAAACTAATTTATTCAAGTTAAAACGCCAAAACTGGCTGGCAGAAGGCCACAACAAAATTAGGCAGAAGGCCACAATATTAATTGGCAGAAGGCCCCAATATAATTCGCACTTAAATAAATAACAGGATAACTAAAATTAACAATATAATACAAACGCTACAAAGACAACAAACTCTACAAATACCAAAATGAACAATTAACAACTACATGGCCTATCTGCAGTTTAGCCGGAGACCCCCAAAACGTAAGACAATTTATTAACAATTTAAGCCCCAAACAAAAGTTAAAATTTAGAAAACGTCTGGAAAACAACAATTAAACCGGCAATTTAGCCCCACAGCCCATAATTCCACCGGGCCAGGGAGTAAGCCGGAATCCCTGGGCAGCTCCGAATAGGAAGTTAACAATAATCCCCTTTTGGTGAGTCTAAAAATTAAATAATTTAAAAGAAAATATAACACGGTACCGTTCGAGTAAAAATTCACTTCAAAACACCCCCCAATACACTTAACAAAGAAATAAATAACAATAACTAGGCCTAAACATATAAATAAATAACAACATGATTTAACAATGGGGACCTAACAAATATAAACTCTAAAAACATAACAAAATAAACTAATTAAACTAAATAACAATAAATATGAACATCCAAAGTTCTTGATGTATTTTAGAAGTTCTTTTTTTTTTCTTTTTCTTTAATTTAAAAAAAATATATAAGTCCCCATGGCTGTTTCATCACTTTCTAGTTTTAGGCCTAGGCCACAAATTAAACAGTTCCACAACTTTTTTCTTCTTTTTTTTTTTTCACAAACGCCCCAATCACACTCCCCCCCAGCTCAGCCGCCGGGAAACCAAAATGGAAAGCACTGACCTGAGGACAGAAGATTCCTACCCAAAGATGTAGGTGGGGCAGCAGGGTCGCCAATGGCCTCTATACATGGTCCTCAGGCCAGGCTGGCAGTGTGGATGGCAGACAATCCCCGGACGGCAGGCCGAGGGCTGAACGTCCCACTCAAGGACCCTGGAGTTTAGGAGTCTCTCAGCCGGCAACCATGACTTGATGAAAGCTACAGAGAAAGTGAACAGACAGGCCAACTTGACAGACAAAGCTGGAACACGGAACGACGAAACCGAGTCTGAGCAACGGCCACCAAAGCGAATCGCCGGGCAAAAGCGAATCTCAGGCAGCCCAGCAGACTACGACGAAAAAAAGAAATGTACCGGTCAAAAGACCCGGTACAGTGCAAATGAACAAGTGTAGTCATTGTTACTAACCAAGGTCAACTGATCCTCTGAAAGAGCTATCTATGTAAAGCCCAATAGCCAGGGAAACTAAATGACCTATAGCTTTACGTGGAATCCAAATCACATAGTATTGGTCTAATTTTCAACTAAATGTCAAGCCTGACACTCTTCTATTCTCTAAACAACATGTGAACCTTGACTACCACCCAACATGAACTCTCTAGACTCCTCTTGTAGTGTCCATGTAGATGGCAACCATAGACGCGATGATGGTATTAAGAAGACCGAACATAGAACCAGAACCTATCACCTACAAACTCCCCAACTCCTACCAGTCACTATTTAAAAATTTCTTTACTATATTAAAAATAATTTAAATTTGGTAGGGTTCTTTGTTTATGTATTTTGTTATTGTTATTGGTTTTAAAATGATTAATTTATGATTATATAACATATAAATAGTATATTCTAATATAAAATGTGTTTTGGTGGATCGTAAAAAATGTTGGAACTGTATACTCATAATAATTTATGTGGCCTCGCGTTAAACCATTGGTGCGTGAATGACAAAAATCTCTGGAAGGGTAGAAAGAAGAGGGTTTGCATCTTGGACAACTTTTTAGGGGCTGATATGTTTTACAAGCTAACCTACAATGTAGTTCATGAATATTGGTGGTTCTTTTTTAAAGGAGTTATATCTATCTCAAAACAGTTAATACTTTTTATATCATATTTAGGAAGGCTAAATAATTTTAACATTTAATAAACCATATAATTAGTAAAGAACGGCTTTTAGGGTGTAATTAGTAAATATAAATACCTTACTCCATGTATCCTTTAATATATTTGTTTGTAATTCAATTCAAAAGAGTTTCAATATACTACACAGCTATATTAACAGATATAGTCGGCATATATAAGTTCTGATGTTTCTAAAAACTGAGTTATTTAAAATTTAATCTTTATATTACAGGAAATCATTGAAAATTCACAAACCAGTAATTAATTTTGTCCATTTCTTCTTTGAGTTCTTTATTGGAAATTGTAAATAATTTAAGATATTCTCAAAAATTCCAATAAAATGCTTTATTGTGTTTTTATTGGAAAAATCACAATAAAGCATTTTATTGGAATTTTTGAGAATTTCTTAAATTATTTAATTAATTTTGTGTCAATGTTTTTGTTCTTTAGAGTAGTACAGTTTCTTTCGAGAATAAGTAAATAAACTTTTCTTTTAAAAAAATGTGATTGTGTTCAGAAATGCCAAAAAACATAAAAATAAAATAAAAACAAGTCGGAACAACTATACATTCTTTTTGCAGAATAATTTGTGTTACAAGATATAATGGGCCGTTTAAATGCCATGGATATCCAAAAAGTGGGTGCATGGGCATTTAAAGGTCTTGAACATCAAAAGGGTGGGTGGAAGAGCTTTTAGAGGTTAAGAGCATCTAAAGATTCTCTTAAGGCTCTTGCCTTCAGGGGTCATGGAAGTTCATAGGGTGGATGGAAGGGTCTTTAGAGGTCAAATACATTGAAATGAGGGTGAGTTGACGTGCTTTTAGAGAGGGTGAACGTCCAAGGTGTGGTTGGAAAAGTCCTCAGTAGTAGTGGACATCCAAAGGGAGGATGTGCCTTTCGAGGTTGTGGACATTCAAAGACAGGTAGGGGGGTCTTTGGAGGTCATGTACATCAAAATAAGAGGAAATGGAAATTCCTTCAGATGTCGTGGACAGCCAAATGCTGCATAAAGGGATTCTCAGTAATGATAGATATCCAAAGGTGCGGGGAAGCTCATGTAGAGGTTGTGAATATTGAAAGGGTAGGTTTAATGGTCTTTAGAGGGCATGGACTTCCAAAGGTTGATGTGTAAGTGCATTTAGAGTTCGTACAAATCCAAAATGGTACATCCTCCATCTAGACTGCCAATCACATTTATGAGTACATATGTTAAAACAAACAATCTAACATTAGAGTATTTAAAAGGTTCAATAGTGATATAAGATTACAAATAAAATTGTTATTGTACTATTCTCAGCTACTTATCGTGAGAAATTATTCACATCATTGTTAGTGGAGCAGGTGTATGCTATCCCTACCCCACATATGTGGAGCAGGGATTGCTATCCCTACCCTACATATGTGGCCTTACCCCATGTACGTGCATCTCTCAACGTTTATGTTACTGGGAAATAGATAGAACTTCATATATGAGATGAGTATAATGTCTCAAAAGATGGTGATTGGACGATTACATTGGGGGTTAGTATGGTAACAAGAAGACAGAGAATTACAAAAATTTTTCTTGGGAACCCATTGGTTATCATAAATATGGTTTATCATAGATATGGCTGCGTATCATAATTGTGGTTTTTACACGTAACGTTAACTAAACTTCCTTGAACTGTACAGTCTAAACACGGTTAGATACTGAAAGTCTAATAACAGCCATCCATCTCATGAATGGTTTGAGATACAAAAATGTTTAAGTTGGTAAATCTCTTTAACTTTGAAAGTAATTTATTTTATTATTCCAACATTTTAAAAAAGTGCCAAATTTTATCAAACAATTCTGTAATTGGAAATAAGGAATTGTATAAACAAAATTTTATACTACAGTTTTAGAAATATTTCAATGGAAAGTATACCACAATATGCATTATTTAATTTTTTTAACATTAATAAATGAATGTTATTTATAGAGCAATAATGTAAAAACAGTAGCTTTCAAAACTATAACAAGTTATATCTGTGAATTACAATGACATATGTCATGTCTGTATTTTATCATCAACTGACTATTGAAATTCACCTAAATTTTAATAGGTTTTAATACTTCTCTACTATCACAATGTTATCGTTTAATATTTTACATCGCTTACTTAATGTGCTTAGATAAATAAACTTGTTGTTAAAGTTGCAATAAACAGTTTTTCAGAACTCACTTATCACATAAACTAGTTATTATTTAATTCCTGTAAATTATAAAAATTATCCAAACAAATAGTTTTTATGTCATCATTTCATTAAATATATTTGCTTACGTGATATGCTATAAAACATAATTAATTGTGTGTATTACTTCATGATTTAATTACTATTTATAAATTATAAATTAAATTACTGTGAAAATTGTTTAAAAATGATCTATATAAGTGTAGATACCAGAAACTTTACATTTGTAATGATAAGTATATTCCTATATCTCAAAAACATATTTACAATGGGTGTATAGACAGAGTAATACTGTGGTAAGCCTAAGGGTATGGTCACTGGTGTAATCCCTTACAAGTAGTCGGATTCCAATATATATGTAAAGCAGGAAAGCATATTTGACAGGTATAGCTTCCCTGAGACCCTGTGATTCCATCTCTCAGGCAACATGACGAGATAGTTAATGACACACCCCTCTAAAAATCCTGTCATATCTTTCCTCTGTGTTTCAGGTATAATCGGTATCATATATGATGTTTGAAACATTGGTTTTGTTATGTTTTTTAATAATTTACACTATTGTGGATCCCTCAATTTTGAGGCTTGTTTTGCAACAAAATTTACAGGCTACATAGAAAATGGTCTACTGAACGAGGTGTGTGTGAAATGTACTGAACGGTAGAAATGGAAACTCTTCCCCCACTGTGTAAATCCATTTAATAATTATCATAACAACCAGTATGATGGAAGGCCGCGAGCTGGTTGTGCAATAGCAAGCCCCACCCATTACTCCAATTAATGGGTTTAAATAACACCAAAGAATCAAGCTTAGAACGATTAAATTAAATCGTTGTTTAGTATTCAAATAACAATCATTAATAGTGATAACACTATAAATAATAATTTAACAATGAATAGCATCTAATCAAATCTACAGTTCATTACATTTATTTTTTTTTAATAGCTTACAAGTTGAATGGATTTTGTTTTTTAAACAATGAACACAATATAAACAGTTCAAAAACATGATACAGGTCTTCATTAATACCAAACAAATAATCAATTATTGAAACTCACATTTTCTCTGAATTCATGTAATATTTATATGAGAACAGGTTATGATTACTGTATATTTAACATAATTACTATTAAAATTAATCGCTACCCAGTTGAAGAAAATAAACCGTGTTCTACGGTTGTTGATGTGTAAAAATGTGAGACATAATGTTAACTTATTTGACATGAAATTGACTACAAAATGGAGTGCAGTATATTTACTTTTACATGCCAAGAAAACAATAATATGTAAACATAACTCATAATCTCCAACTAAACTTAGTAATTTTATAGAATCATTTTGTATATGAACAGAGTTGCGTGAAATGGAAAATAGTCTGAATGAAATAACTTGCTTAACATTTACTGATACCGTACCATAGATAGATAGAAAGAAATGTCTTTATTTGTAAAAGAGATATTTAAAAAAAGAAGAACTTAAGCCTCATGGTCTTCTCTTACACTTAACCTAATGTAAAAAAATATAAGAAAGTTATAAAAATACAAGAAAATATGTAAAAAACAAATAATAATCTTACATTAATCTAACAAACTTTTAATATTTTACATTGTACATACATTCCCTCTCACAATCATTATTTTTCCTCTCACATCCATAATTATATAGAATATTTAAAACAGCACGCGCGCGTGCACACACACACATACGATGGAGCTGTCGCCTGGACGCACGCACACGTACGATGGAGCTGTCGCCTGGAGTGGAGTGAGTAACAGCGACGTCTTGGCCTACTGTAAAAGATAACGTTTCGGGAGTTTAATTTCCTAATTCAAATAAGACATTTTAAAATGTCTGTCTAAATAGCTTTTTTAAATCTCTGAAGCAATATTTAATCAAATGAATACTATTGCTCCCATTTAAAGAACGCATTAACAATTTTCAAGTTGCATATGAATTTCATGGGGCCTCAAATATTTTCTTAGATTCTTGGAGTCCCTGTGGGGCCACATGAGATCAGTGCCTCAGTATAATACATTTTGCCCCAGTGCCTCCTCTGAGCAGCACTGTAAATCTCTTCCAAATGTAAGAGAAAGCCACATATATAATACCGTCAGGTGGGGTTAGTTTGGCCAGGCTGGGTAACTTTGGCCAACGTGAGGTAAAAATATGTTTTTGTTGTTGTGGCAAGAGAAGTCAGGATATTTCACTTTTATGTACACCACTTTGTACAGTATACCTGCAGGAACATTATTATGTTAGTACCAACAATTTTGCTCTCATAGGTTGGTACTACTGGTTGCTGAAAGTTTTCATTGTTACAGCTGCTGAATATTCCATCTTCAAACTTTTACTGAGAAATCAGGCTTTTTACTTATTACAAATCAAGTAAGTATTTCAATACTATGCAGATATAGTTTTCAAACTAATCTGAAAGTTTCAAAACGACATAACTTAGCAAAAAAAAGTTATTTACCATAATGTATTAAGCTAACCTAAGAAAGGCTAGATTGGGGTTACTTTGGCCAGGCCTATGAGTGGCCAGTTACCCCAAGGCATAATAACCTAGATGTAAATAATTTTTCTTTGTTTTATTGATGTTGTTTTTTATGCTTTTAAGTAATAGTTAAGTGTAACATATATAACTAATAATTTTGTTTATTTGATTTCAGATTGAAAGCTGTTGCAGTGTTGTAGCCTCCTGTGCACTGATTAGTGATGCGCGTAGAGGTGGGGCGAAAACAACGCAACGGCTACTACACAACCGTTGCCGGACCACAACTGCAATTGAACGCAACCATTGCGTGATTTAGCAGTTGTGCACAACTGTCTAGCCTCCAAGGCGCCAACCGAGTACTGTAACAACGACAACGAGTGACAACGACCTAGTTGAGTAGATCTGTCCTGCCTAGCCACCTACCAGTACACCCTCAGTCACCTGTTGTCAGTTGTGTTGTTGTCTGTTATTCTGTGAGGTTATATGAGCTTTATTTATTTATGTTGCGTGTTATTAAATTTGTATTTTTTGTAAATAAGTAAGTAATATTAGTTATAGAAGTTAGTTATAGTAATATTAATAAGTCCTGCGTCTTGTTTGTTTCTAATCAAAATGAGCATGAGCAACAAATGCCCTAAATCACACTGTGATGTGGAACTTTTTTAATATTGTAGATCATACAAAAAAGATTGCAAAGTGTGATTTGTGTGGACTTACCATGTCTTACAAATCAACTACTTCAAACCTTAAAGGTCACATACAAAAGAAACACCCAACAGTGGACGTAAATCAATTAAATACTGTCCGACGGCCTACATCTAATCACAATAACCCCACATCCTATATAAGAAAAACCACTCCCAATACAACAACTCATGTAATTCCACCAGACGAAGCAGAAAATAGCTCATCTGTAATGTTATATCCGTCAACTAGTAGTACATCCATCACTTCCAACACGTCAATAGATGTGCCATCTAATGAAATTAGGCCTGGGGTTAGCAGTGTACCCATTGTACAAACCAGCATGGGTAACTATCTAACAAAAAAGGTCAATGCAGGCCAAAAAAGGAATATTGACAGATCACTTCTACGCCTTTTTACAAATGATTATCAACCCTTCACTGTTGTTGAAGACACTGGATTTAAGTCATTTGTTTCAGTGCTAAATCCGACTTATTCACTGCCAGATAGGAAGACAATTTCAAATACTTTGGTTCCTGCGGCGTTTGAAGAGTGCAAGACAGCTGTAAAAATACAGCTTAAAAATGCTGATCGATTTTGTTTGACCACTGATTGTTGGTCTTCTTCGGCTCAAGAAAGTTACTTGGCTCTGACCGCACATTTTATCACAAACGACTTCAGTTTTGAATCGGTCCTTCTTGATTGCTGTCTACTGGAAGGGTCACACAAAAGTCTCGCATTGGCTTCAAAAATAACAGACATTCTAACAAATTTTGACGTTTCGTTGGAAAATGTCTCAATTATTGTTTCTGACAATGCCCAAAACATCAAAAGTGCTATTACCAACAATCTTAAGCTGAAGCATTTTGGGTGTTATGCGCATACCTTAAATCTTGTTGTCACTGATGCGATTGAAAAAACCATCAGTATCCAAACAATTATTGAGAAGGTAAAATCTATAGTGAAACATTTTAAAAGAAGTAACCAAGATTTGGAGAAACTGATCAAATATCAAAAGGATTCTGGTGTAAAAAAACTCCTACCAGGTGGAATTCCACTTACTACATGCTAGCAAGAGTAAATGATTTGCAGGATGCAATACGATCAACACTTGCCCTTATAGACAAGGACATTACTCAACTAACTGTAGATGAATGGAAGACTTGTTCAGACCTGTGCAAGGTATTGAAGCCATACGAAGAAGTGACACGCAAGTTAAGTGGCGAAAAATATGTCAGTGGGAGCCACATCATTTTCTTGACGGCTGGATTGACTGATGTGAATCAGAAATTACTAAAAAAACCTCTTCATAGAACAGCAATTGAATTGGCTCAAAATCTTCAGGTAATTATAACTAAACTCCTCGCCTACAGTGTTCATTAATCAAAGCTTGTAAACACTACTAAAACTATTGCAATATTAAACGACATTTCAAAATACATTTAAGCCTTTTACTATTAATTAACTTCACTGAGCTCCAGTAACACTTATCAAAGTTTAAATATAAATTATAAAAAAATTGAAGCTCAGCATTTTTTGTTTACTGTTATTAAACATAAAAAATAAACTTAATTTTATGTAACATATAGTTACAATTTTTATTTGCTATTATTCTAGGCAGGGATATTGAATCGCTTTCCAAACTTGGAATTCAGCAATACAGTTGCAACTTGTTCATTTTTGGACCCACGATTCAAGCTCTTACCTTTTACAAATGAATCGGCCAAAACATGGATCAAGGAGCATGTAAATAAACTGGCAACAGCCATCAGCAACCATGAAAGGTCTATATCAAGGGCCCAAGCTATTGAGGAGCCACAATCAACAGGACAGTAAGTAACATAATTCCAGTTTAATATTGTTACATTTAAATAGTTTATAATTTTTATTATTTTAAATGTAAACATTATTTTAAATCAATATAATTATTTAAAAATTGAATTATTTTAATTTTTAATACAATTTTGAAATTGTATTGTAATTTAAATAATTTATTTGAACAAGCCAGATGACGATGAAGACGCTGATTTGTCTGTGACGGCATTTTTTGACGTTCTAATACGCAAGGCAGAACCCTCTGGAACAGCTCTTTCCAGTGCTATTGTGGAAGTGAATCGTTATTTAGACGAAAGGCCTATTGACATAAGAGAAGATCCACTTAAATGGTGGGCTGCCAATCAATTTACCTATCCCTTACTCTCAAAATTAGTAAAAGTTCATTGTAATATGGTAGCTACTTCAGTGCCATGTGAACGCATATTTTCAAAGACTGGCCAATTAATTAATGATCGGCGTACAAGCTTAAAACCATCCAAAGTTAGTCAACTTATTTTTTTGAACGCCAATGATAAATACTGGTCAAATAAGTGAAAACTGTATATATGTATAGCCTACTCAACTAATCGGTCCCTTTTTAATATGCACACGTGTTGAATTTTGAATATTATATATTTTCCAGTGTTTTCTTACTGTAAAAAGTAGTTATAATTAGTTTAGCAATTGATTTGTAAATACAATGATATAAATAATATTTGTATACCTTAGCAGAGTTATTATTTTAGTTTATCATTGTTCTACAGTTAAAATGTTTTCTGTGTTATAAATACATTTTTGTTTGTTTTGATTTTATTGTTATTTAAATTGAGAGAGAATGTTTTAAGAAAATAATATAGTTTTAAAATATTTGGTAGATTTTTTTCACAGTTAAAAATATTTTTCCCAATGTTTACTTGTTGTAAAAAGTAGTTTGTAAGTAGTCCCCTAGTTAGTTAGTAGGTAGTTTAGCAACAATTGATCTGTAAATAGAATGATCTAAGTAATTTGTATACCTTAGCAGAGTATTATTTAGTTTATTTTTGCAATTTACTTTAATCTCGCAGCTGTGAGCTGTATTTCTGCATAGTATTTTTTACTTTAATTAAATTTGAATAAATTGATGTGTTTTAAAAATATACCGTAGTTGATTATTTTATTTCCCGTGCCTTTAAAATATACATTAAATGCTAAACTATTATTGTGTCGTACTTTTAAACAACGAAACCTGTCTAGGAAACTGCCATTATACGATGTTTAAGAATTGGGACCTATACACAACTACATTGATGTCTATTAGACAACGATAACAGTCTCTGCACGGTTTGTTTTACATTAAAAAGCAATTTTCACAAAGTCGACAACGGTTGTTTGCAACCATTGTCACAGCGCAACCGTTCCACTCACAACCGTTGTGAAAATGTGGCAGTTGTCCCCAGCCCTAGATGTGCGATTGTGAAAGGTTTTGATTTTCGAAATGTAGTGTTTCGAATGAATTTTATTTTTGAATAGTCGATTTTCAAAATGTGCAAAACATGCTTTCGAATGAATTCATTCGAAATAATTCATTCGTTTTTATAAGGAACACAGTTACCGTTACACATTGAACGACCGGACGTGACATAGCCCCCATCCCCAGTTCCCTCCCCACTCACTACATTCGTTTGTTTTCGTGTTGAGACTTTCATGTTTTGTTCTTTGTTTTTATTATTACCAAAATATCAGTCTAGTCAGTAGTCAGCACAATTCCCAGTTCATTGTATTTTTACTACTGGATGTTCTGTTATTGTTGATCTTTCTTTTGCGTGTACAGTCCAGTTAGTGTTTATTTTTGTAATACTGTACAAAGTTTAATTCGATTATTTTATATATAGTTTAATTTGTAAATATAAAGTAGGTACAGTATAAGATTCAAGAATAACATTGCAATACCAATTCATAGATCACCATTTAGGATCTTATTAAATGTTGATTGTATAGTAAATATGTGTTTATGCTTTGTATTAAGTGTATGTATGAACATTTGTGACACCATTCAAGCAGTATAATATATTGATAAAACACGTATAATCATAGACCAGAAGGTCTATGGTATAATAGAAGGTCTATGGTTACAGTAATGAATAAAGGAATAAGAAATATTTTCCTTGCATTTCATTTCAATTATCTAAAGTTCCACTTTAAAGGGCTTTTCTTTTTTCCATGCGAAGTGTTTAGTGGTGTTTGATGTTTGGATATGGATGTTATTTAAAGATTTTGAACTTATTTCCAGCGATGCCAACCTAGGGAGAATTTTCCTAGATTTAGGGAAGTCTTGAATATCCTAGGGAAAAGGGAAAAGGCACTAATATTTAGGGAGATATAGGCAGTCTTGCAAATAAATATTGAATATATATTTTAGATAAATATAAAATATATTGACATGTGATAAAACCTTAATATTTTGATTCTTCATACTATTTTGACGTTGTCTATTGCTGTAAAAGTTGAATGACAATAACATTTTATTTATTATTTATTTACAAAAGACTTGGGGTAATTTCATATTCTATGCAGTGTAATTTCCGTGTATGTAGGGGAGTCAGTGATGATATTTATGGTCTGTTTGGAGTTTACATTAAAAACCTAGATCTGGTTATCAGTATCAAGTCATGCTAATCTCATCGTAACAATCGTAATAATGGTGGAAAAGCATAATTTCCCATACGCCATTTTGTTTTACTAAATTGTTGATGTTAAAATCATAATAAGCGCCTTAAAAAACCCCTGGTTACTAATTTTCATTAAAATATGTAATGTATTTTTTCGATTTATTCCAATTATTTACTGCTTTTGTTTATTTTTATTTATTCATAAGACGCCGATCTTCAAGATGTGGGCGAATATGGATTTCGATTAAGTGTGATGAGTGTAGATGAGCGAATGTAGTCATTGTTACAAACTAAGGCCGTCTATTCCTTAGAAAGTGTCATTAATTAATAGCCCAATGAAAAATGATCAGCCGGTGATTATCATTTACTATGTTTCTCATTTAACCCTCAAACTGTCAACACCAGTACTGATTCTGTAAAGAAATCTGTGAGATTAATCAGTAAATGGAGAATATCTCTTTTCTGTGAGGAGCTCGATACTATTGGATGGCAAGACCTTCCGGATCATGGTGATGCCGATTACAAGTTCAATTAATTTTTTAAAACTTTTCAAAATATATTTAACCAACATTTTCCTGTCAAACTCATTAAAAATATATACACTTGTACAAAGAGACCAGTTAAGGTTTGGTTGAATGATGAAGTACATATATTAAGGAAATGGATGCTGCTATAGCATATGACCAATTCAGACAAAACAGAACTGCTGAGGCCAAAAGAATATATACTGCCTTGAAAAAGGAGTATAGGGTCAAGTTAAACCAGGCTAAGCGAAATGCAAATGCTCAATTTATTGAATTTTCCTCAAACAGATGCGCTGCCGCTTGGAGGGTTATACGGTCCGAGGGTGTCTCATCTCGGCCACGCACGGTTTCTCTGTCCCCGGATGATCTGAACTCATTCTTTATTGACTCTGTGATTTATGCAAGACAGAATTGTGGTTCATCTCATGTGGCCACAGAGGATCTACTGTTGAACGTTGAAAGGCCAAATTGTATTTTTGGTATTAGTCATGTCTCTTGTAATGAGGTTTTGCAAGTGGTGAGCAAGTTAAAAAAATCGGCCAGTAAGGATATTTGTGACATATCAACCAACTTTCTTAAACAAATAATCAATCATATTGTGATGCCTCTTACCTACTGTATAAATTCTTGTATATCTGAATCTATTTTTCCAAATATCTTGAAATGTGCTAAAATTATCCCTATTCATAAGAAGGGCAGATGGGATCTTCCTGAGAACTTTCGACCAGTAGCTATTTAGCCTACTTTCTCGAAGATTTTTGAGAGTATTCTTAAGCACCAACTGTATCAATACTTTGAAAATAACAGCCTGCTTGCGGCCTCTCAGTACGGGTTTAGAGCCGGGTTGGGTACTTTAAATGCTCTTGAGAAACTGTGTAATGTAATAATGGATTGTTTTGAGCGTGGTGGCCTGGCTGGGGTGACACTATGTGACCTCAGTAAGGCTTTCGATACTGTGGATCACAGTATTCTTTTGTCAAAAATGAAATTTTATGGTGTTTGTGGCTCTGACCTTGATCTATTCAGATCATATCTGGGTGACCGTGAGCAGGCAGTCTATGTTGGTGGTAAATGGTCTCGGGCTACTGCAATCAAGCATGGAGTGCCACAGGGGTCCATTCTTGGTCCCCTTCTATTTTTAATAATGACAAATGATATTTCATGTAATCTTGACTCTGGTGTGATTTGCTATGCAGATGACACCACTTTGTTTAGTCTGGAAGAGAATCTAGAGAGTCTCAAGGCCTCCATGGAAAGATCCTTGGAATATGTCTCGACATGGTTCCGGGCTAATTCTTGTTTGCTCAATGAAGATAAAACACATAAAATTATTTTTACTTTGAGGCATATTGTACATAGTGTAAATAGTGTAAAATTACTTGGTGTCCATCTTAACTCTAGACTTACATGGAATGCTCATATTGACTATGTGTGTTGCAAACTATCCAGGGTAATTTACCTTTTAAGGAGATTAAGGGACTGTGTCCCAAAAGATTATTTAAGGATGGCCTATTTCCAGAGTGTCTTACTTTATGGCCTAGAACTGTGGGGCTGTGCTCCAGGTGTCAGTCGTGTGCTTCTGCTTCAAAAGCGAGCTATTCGTGTTGTTACGGGTGCTGCGGTGGATGAACACTGCAAACCTATTTTCATTAAAATGTCTTGTCTTACAGTTTACTGTCTTGTTGTGTTAAATTTGCTCATACAAACAAAGGCTAAATTAACTGATCTTGAACTGAGAAGTGACATCCACACTCATAGAACTAGGCACATGATCGACATTCCTTATGTTAGATTAAGACATACCCAGAGAGGTCCTTCTATTCTTGGCTGCAGACTAATGAACAAATTGCCTTGTACAGCTCGGAACCTGTCAGATTCTAAATTCAAAAGAGATGTGGTGGGTCTATTATTGGCAAATCCTTTATACTCATTCCAAGAGTTTTTCAACCTGCCGATCACTACTGTAAGTGGCTTTTTTAATAATATAGGTTAAGAAAGATACTCAATTACAAATTGCTTGTAACCTGCTAGGTTAAGTGTAGTCTTAATCAAAAATTTTTGACGTTTCCAATTGCATGCATTGTACCATGTTTAAAGGAATAAATTATTCTTATTCTTCTTATTCTATGTAATTGAACCATTTCCGAACTTTACAATTAGTATATTTCTGGTGTTGGTTTCTTTCTTTTGAAGTTGAAGGTTTTCAAATCGATTTATCTACTTTGTAATTAATCTGGACTTTTCCACAATTTATTACCTGGTTTCATGTACTAATATTTCTATTCTATGGACTTGTCTTCTCTATTCTATTATCATATACCTTCTATCATAGACCTTCTATTATATCTCTAGGTATAATAGAAGGTCTATGCTTCTATTATAGCTAGAGGTATAATAGAAGGTCTATGCTATTATGTCCTCGCTGTAACTACGCAAGATTCACGTATCTAGGGAATTTCTTAGTAATCTAGGGAAATTTAGATTGTTCATCTAGGGAAAAAACTCCAAGTTAGGTTGGCAACGCTGCTTATTTCACAATTTGTTGAGTGTTGACCACATCACCGCAAGTCTTGTTGGTTTGGTATGTTTGAGGTTATAAGTAGAATGTTTTTAGAACTTGAACTGAATCACAGGGACTGGGAGTATTTGAATTTATTGACATAGTATTTCTGAAATGTCATATGAGTGTTGATTTTAATTTTGTGGTTGAAATTCAGGGCGGTTGAGGTTAAGTTAGTTTTTGGCTGCCATGGTAAACATTTTTATTTCTCTTAAAACTGCTGGGCTAAAATTCTTGATTTTGCATCCATTTATATAAAACTTAGTATTTTATGTAATTTTTAATATTCTGGAATGAATGTTGTTCTATTCACTAGTAAATCAAATTGGCTCTATGTGCCAGAATAGACATATTATTTATAACTCCATTAAAACATTTTTGTTAGGAAATACAGACAAAAATATTTTCATTCATTATTTATTTTGACACAAAAAATACCTTTATAGAAAATATGGTATATACCGTATGCAGTTTCTTGCCACCAAACAAATTTGGAACACTTTGCTTGAAATGTGTCTAGAATTGGCTCTATTTTCATGAGATAAGCTTTTTATTCTGCGGAAATAACGTATTTTACCGAAAAATTGAAAAAAAACCAATGTCACAACTTTTAGTATATATATATATGTCATATTTCCGTTAATTTAAATGGTATTTTAATCATCTTTATTTTATTTGATGTTTTTTGCGCTGAATACAAATTTGAAAACTATTTTGGTCTATTACACTTATTTATCGAGATATCACGGAAAAATTACTATCACAGCGAAACGCGATTAGTGGCCATTACGCGATCATTATATACAACAACTATTAATCACTAAAACCAAATTCACCTATATTTCCGCCGGAGTGACGGCCGGTATTCTGTCACGGAGGCCAGACACTCAAATTTAACGCAAATTACGAATTTTTGTTGAGAAAATAGACAGTTAGGATAAGTTAGGTTATATTTGGTTGTCAGTAAAAATTGCATTTTTCGAGCTGAAAAAATAATTTTACTACAAAACCAGTTAAATATTTGTCTTCAGCATAAAAAAATAATAAGAAATGAAAAAAAAAGTTGTCGAAAAATAACGATTTTAAAAAAGTTAGTTTTTTTTACTATTAGTTAAAAAACTAGTTTTTCGATTTTCCAGGAAAAACGAGTTTTTTCACATATAAAATCAAACTCCTCAAGAGATATAAACTTATATTTCTTTTTCAAGATGAAATCGTATATTCAGAGGTGGCAAGAAAGTGGATAATTACCGAAAATATCAAAGTCATTCTCTATGTTGATTCTTAAGAGCTATTATTTTGAAAAGTAAATCCTGAAAATTTCAATAGACCTATTATTGCATCAAATTTACATTTAAAATTTATTACTAAATATAACAAATTGTCACTTAGGTGGTTTGGTAATAATGCACTTTACTGCCACCTCTGAAAATTCGATTTTTTGTTGAAAAATGGGTAAAATATGAGTTTATATCTCTTGAGGAGGTTGTTTTTATCCACGGAAAACTCGTATTTTACCGAAAAAAATAGATAAACTAGTTTATCTGATAGTAAACAAAAAAACTTGTATAAAAATCGTTATTTTTCAAAAACTTTTTTCCCCCAAAATGTACATTGTACAGTTGGTTTTGCAGTAAAATAATTTGTTCATCCCGAAAACTGCATTTTTTACCGAACTAACCAAACTTTCCTAGATATTTATTTACTCAACAAAGATTTGTGTTAAATTCAGCCGTTACTCCGGTGGGAATATAGGTGAATTAAATTCTAGTGAATAATGATAGTTGTATATAATGATCATTAAGTGGCTGCTAATCGCGATTGGCCACGAATGTAGTTTTTCCATTAGATCCTGGGAAATAAGTGTAATAGACCAAAATAGTTTTCAAATTTATATTCAGCCCAAAAAAAACACATCAAAATAAAAAAGATGATAAAAATACCATTTAAATTAACAGAAATATGACCAAAATACTAAAAGTTGTAACATTGGTTTTTTTCGAATTTTTCGGTAAAATATGCGATTTTCCTGGAATAGAAAGTATATATTGTGATAACACAGCCAATTTTATACCCATTTCAAGTAAAATTTTCCAATATTGTTTTGAGACAAAAAAACATCATAATTACCGGTGGTTTTGGTTATCTGAAGTAAATTAGGCTAACCCATTTTACGTACAATTACAGTTTATATTAACATTAGGCCCTAGTTGCTATTGTGTTTATTATTTTTTATAATTATATTTTAAGAATAAATAAAACAATTCAAAAATATTTAGCCTACATTATTTATACAAGAGTGTCTTTTGCAAATTCACTGGCACAACTGGCGGATTAGGCACTCTGAGTGCACCTCAAGTCCAGTCCACATCTAACACACACTGTGCATGATCTCTGTGCACTGTGCAAGTTCATCAATCACTAGGCCTAACTGGTGATATACGTTCACTCATGTCGAAGGAAACAATAAATTAAACAACTCGCCCAAATAAAAACCTCACATCACACAATAAACAAACATCGTAATGTTTACTTCACATTAGTGCGCCGACGACGTCAGACACCACAGCGGTCAGCTGATGAGGTTGACATTTTTCAAACACGTATAGTATAAAAAAACATATATAATTAGGTATTGTAACTAATATGAAATGAAAGTATATTATTTGTGTTATTATTAAAGCAAATTTCACAAGTATAACCCAAAAAATAATAGCGCTATGAATTAATTATGCAACGATATATCGTTGCAAAGCAGTTTTGAGTAAAACTTTGTGCAACAAAATATTGTTTCAAAGTATTTTTGAGTAAAATTCTGTGCAACGAAATATTGTTGTGAAGCGGGTTTTGGTAAAAATTAAAACAATTATATATCATTCTAATGCAGCCAAAGAATTAATAAGGAGGTTCAAAAACTGGATGTAGGTCCATTTATTGCTTCTTGACAAGTTCAGTAATAAACGTTTGAACATATATCATAATGGCATCTTTTTACTTACATTCATAAGTAAGTAATAACATATGTACTACATGTGTTCATAAAAGTAAATAAAATTTTAATCATCTTTTTTTATTATAATATAAAAAACTACATAGTAACCGATATTATATTTGCACCAACATTTAGCTGTTAACACCGGAAAGAGCCAGTTCAGATAAGTTATGGGGTTGTCCAGGATAGGCAGACCATAATTTACAGGCAAAAGTACGATCGTGATTGAAGATGATGGAAAGTGTGTGGTGCAATCAGGGTAATTGAGGGGGGTAGGTGTTGGTTGATATATAATGTGGCAATATACATATAACTTATATTATGAGTAGCTGACTAAACTATGGAAAATATTTAGTACTGTAGGCCTTTAGCATGATAATAGATTTACACACAAAAAGAAAATAACAAAAACCCATTTTAACTTGGACGTTTTAGTTAAACTTTAGTTAACCAAAGTTTTAAGATGTTTTGGTTGAACTATATCTAGATCAGTAGTCTTTTGGGTTGAAAAGAATATTCAGTAATAAAGTTACATTTTTGTAATATACTGTACTTACTAAACATAATTTACTGCTCTGTATGCAACGAAACTAAAATCGGTCAACATTTATTAAATGCAATCTATGAATTAAAAATTATAAACTGCATAGTGAAAAATTCAATCAAACGAATTAATAACCAATGGTTTTGTAAAGAAAAATTTACATGCTTACAAAAGGGTCTATAGCAGTCTAAGAATAGAATAGGTGTAGTCAGGTTAGTTTAACAATAACACGTAATTGTATCATGATTACAGTATATTGCAAACCTATCTTTTCCAACATAGGTTTATAGTTATGCTTTATCTAAACTCAATGAAGTTGTACCTAGTAACTTAAGCCATCTTCTTAATTTAAACTTAGCAGATCAGCCTTGGGTCCTTTTCGCTAGGCTAGAGTAAAATAATTTGTCTAAAATCCTATAGTTTTAATTACGCTGCAATAATATTTTTGTTTATAGGAGGAAAATATTTGAGCTTGTTTCTTGTAACTCAATCATCATTGACAGTTTCAAGCCAAAAAATGGAAGGGAATATAAAGGTAAGAAGTGAGTGTACGGTAACAGTTATTCTATTTGATTTAAAAAAATTAATATTAGAGTTTTGAAATGTTAATTAATTTCAAAGTTACAAGACCAAATAATGAATCAACCACTTAGTCTAATATGTTAGTGAGTGAAAAACCATAAATCGTCATATATATATAATATTGAACTATGCAAATATTATAAACAATATATAGAAAAATCCTTATATCGTTAATTAAATCTGCCAAGATAATATATTACAAAACCAAAATACAAGAATCATCAATGAACCCTAAAATGCTATGGAGACATATCTAGGACATTTGACAAGTAAAAATAAAAAAGAATGTTCTTTCTCTATCCAGCATTTTCTGAAAAGATTCTCTAATAGCAATAATGAAAGAATTTATATCACTAATAAATTTAATAGCTACTATGTTGGGGACGGAGAAGGTCAGGCTAGTTGTCTTCTGTGGTTGCCATCCCTATAGTTGATAACAAGCTGTTCAGGGCTCTGGCGCTATTTCACCTTGTCCCCATCACAAAGCAGCAGCTGGAGGACTGTGTCAGCGAGCTAAGGGGAGGCTCTGTCCCAGGGATCAATGGAATAACCGCAGATATAGTTCAAAATAATTTAGAATATCTGAGGCACCCTCTATTAGATGTAGTGAACTCCAGTCTAGAACAAGTTACCTTTCCAGAAGGTAAAAAACTAAAACAATTTTAATCTAAATTGTAATACTCTTGATAAAGAATTCCTCTACTAGCACAAATTCAGACAGGTTTTGGGTTGTGATCTCAATAATTATTTAGTTGATCTAATCTTAATATCTACATACTTTGAGGCCCAAACAAATGGGACTGCATCAGCAAATACATAGGATTACGTTCCTTATAAATACATAAACAATAACATGAAGCCTGTGTAGCTGGTCAATGAATCAATTACAACTAATATTAAAAAACAATGTTAATTTGTTAAAGAACATTAATCTATCTTTGTTGTACCTTTAGTATAAACTTTTTATTTTGGTATCAATTTAGTAAACTTTACCAAAGGGTAAAAACGAAGCATAACTCTTGTTTCAGTCATGATCACTCTAATTTGGTAATATTTTTTAACATAGATTATAAATAAATAAAAAATAAGTAAAGCTGTGAAAATGAATTTTGTTTTTTAGTGTGTTTTATTTATTTACTTAGGTACCTCCAGAGTATGATGGCAAACACATTATCAAGGTGGTTGTTAAACGCCTGGAAGATGATTGGGGTGAAGTTCCTGAATATATGTCAACTATCAAAGAAGAGGTGAGTTCCTACAAGCAACTAATATATATCAAACTACCGTACTACAGACAATATATTTGTGTGCGTGTGTAATTCTTATTGTACATATAGGTCAATGCAATATCATGTCAAATAATTATTGATAAAACACTTAATAATCATTTGACAAGTACATTAAGACAAGCAGTACAGTATTATTGTTACACAGGAGCTGTAAACCATTGTCAAATCATTGATTAGAAATGATTCACCACCATGCTGACTTAGGTACAAAATGTTATGCATGCTACACAGACTGTCAGTTCTTATAATAGTGATAGAATAGATGGGCGGGAGTAGGCAGGGACTGAAGAGGGCGACACCACAGAAGGCTGTGGCACTCAGACGTCAAACTAGCTTATACCGATGGGCGTTCAATTCAATATAATATTCATAAATATAATCGCTACAAAATTTGTTTGTTGTTCTTTCAAACAATATTTAACACAACAAATTTAAATCAATCGGTAAGAATTATACATGTTAGTTTTTATCAATTATTTTAATTTATTGATTATTCTTTATTTCGGTGTCCCTTTGAAAATGTAAAGTGTGTGGGTGCACACCTCATAGCCCTGTTCACCATCTGAAGCTACTTATTACTTAAGGAGAGATCTCGCTAGGTCTTTCTAGATGTATCGGCCTCGATTTTAGTATAAGTTTCATAAGTTTTAAACAACTTTAAAATAGATATGTGTTGTTTATTACTTTTATAGCACTGTTAGCACACACATGCTAGGCACAACTTTAAAATAAGTAAGGCTGTTCATTCTTTTACAGACCCTGGGGTGGATAACTAATATGAGCTGTGAGATAGAACTTTTTACTGGATTCCTGTTTATAGGCTGTATGGGGGACTTTCTAAAAACTTAGTTGAAATAAATAATAAAAAAGTATTTTTGAATTATTTTAGGACAATTTAAAGATGTACATCCTATACTGTCCTAAATTTTAACTTTTAGGATTACCTTTTATACCTTTACAGAAATTGTGAGCTTAATTCTATGTTGGTGAACTACCTAAATTAAACCAAAATAACTGACCTGATGATGAACATTTAGTCTTTGTTTTTATACTATAATTGTTAGTAGATCAACAATATTAAAAAGAGGAAACTCATGAAAAAGTAAGATAAACACTCTAGTTTAGAATGTACATTTATATAGCAGCTTTCTAAATATTCTTAAATTTTTGTCAATGAAATTGATCAGCATTTTATTGATGTAAGATTTATGTTTATATAGATACCTCCTAATCGTGATGATAAAAAAATTTTAAAAGTGCTTGTTAAACGCTTGGAAGAGGATTGGAGTGACCTTTCTCAATGTGCATCAACAATAAAAGAAGAGGTGAGTTTTTGTGCGATTTTTTTACAGTAGACTCCTTATAGTTCAGAATACTTAATACTAGATCTTTGCCTGTAATGTTTTGAATATGTAGAGTTCTCACTTTCCCCATAACCAAACTATGTGATTTACATATTCAGTTGGGAGAATTAATACATGTATTATTATTTCAATATACCTTCAGATTTTTTTAATGTCTGCCCAAAAGCATAAAAGATCTTGGCTCTCGTACCAGCATAGTGCGGTTTACCCCTCTTAAAATGTAGCGTTACCGATAATCATTTATTATTATAGTTAGAGTTTTTACACTACGCAAATAATTCTAACGCCACAAGACACTACATGAGTTGCAGATTGCAGTGGTATATGACACACTGTTGAAGGAGTAACATATGATTGAATAAGAAGACATCAAGGTATAACGGCTCATATTCGCTTCTTCAAGATATTTTATAAGCCCATCAATGTGCTCTAGTGCTGTCTGATAACTCAAATGCTTTTGCACCTTATTTTCTACTTTATTAACCTCCCTTTCTTCTGACTGGATACCTTGTGCTTGTTCTATGATTTGTTCATCTGTTTAAGTTTAAAGTCTGGATCATTAGCTTCACAGTTGATCCACTCAGCAATATTATTCTCATCCACATAAACAACTTCATTGACAGATATAGCTAAAGTGCTTAGGGTGACATCATCATCATCTTCTTGGCAATCTGATAAAATCTTCCGCCAGGACTTTACTATAACTTTTCAATAACTTAGTTTTATTCATCGATGACGTGTTAGCTGAACGTAACGCAAAAATTCAAAAACTTGTCTTTGGCTTCAGTATGTCCCTTACGGTAATTTCGCCTATCCCATCATGTAGGCTTATTTTTTTCTTTAAACTACCATTTTGTACTTGTTTTATTAGTTCTATTTTGTCTTTAATCAATAACACTACTTTCTTCCTCTTATATGCCATGTGCAAAAAATTTTTAAACTTTAAAACCACAAAATACTTAAAATTCACACTATTAATTTATAATAGAGTAAACATTTTAAGGAAACCAGACTTCAACAATAAGGTAGCAGTGGCGGACAAGCAAGTACTGGGATAGTTGTTGACCCAGCGTGACTCTTTCCACTCCAATAACCTTAAACTCTCCACTAGTTAATGGCGCGTCCAAGATCAGTCACGCACATGTGTATAGAATACAATATGTAGGCCTATATAATATTGCAGTCGTTTTTAATAAGCTACATTACTAGAACACATATTGATATTTTTACTCAATGCTTTTGGTTTTAAAATATAAGGATTAAATTGAGGGTATATATTTATTTTGTTAAAACTAACAACTTTTTTACTCCCGATAATCTATCGGTAAAAGATAAAAGAAGAGGTGAGTTTTTGTGCGATTTTTTACAGTAGACTCCTTGTAGTTCAGAATACTTAATACTAGATCTTTGCCTGTAATGTTTTGAATATGTACAGTTCTCACTTTCCCCAAAACCAAACTATGTGATTTACATATTCAGTTAGGAGAATTGATACATGTATTATTATTTCAATATACCTTCAGATTTTTTTAATGTCTGCCCACAAGCCAAAAAGATCTTGACTCTCGTACCGGCATATGCGGTTTACTCCCCTTAAAATGTAGTGTTACCGTTAATCATTTATTATAGTAAGAGTTTTACACTACGCAAATAATTCGAACTCCACAAGACGCTACATGAGTTGCAGATTGCAGTGGTATACGACACACTGTTGAAGGAGTAACATATGATTGAATAAGAAGACATCAAGATACAACGGCTCATATTCGCTTTTTGTAAACAGAGAATCAGTGTTTTATCGCATTCTGCAGTATAATAATTGTGTATATTATCAAAATACGTGTTATATGGTGTTAATATGTTGTAATAAATATCATAGTTAGTGATTAGCACATAGTGATGAGTTATTTATAATGAAACCTAAGTGTAGGCTAATAAAATAATTCAACTCAAGGGTTACGTTACGTTTCTGTTTATTTATAACTATTCATTGTAAGTTCACACCTATAGACACCACGATAAACATACATCAAATTTATTTACTTTGTAGAGCATGTTTTTATCTAAGTTTTAGTGTATTTTACAACTCTGTAGTGTTTATACAACGTTTCTTGTAATTTTTTTTATTACAACTGTTTCCATAGTAACAAATTTTCATTGTTGTGTAGTGTATGCAGTTTTTGGAGTACAGTATGTTTATTTATGTAGGTATCATCCATTTTATGTAAATTGCCTAAAACTACATAAAATTTAGAATTGACTATCTTCAATTTTTTGTTTTATTATTACATCTGTTTGTAGGCTATCCTCCACTAATTTTGATTTATAAAGTACCAGTACTCCATTTTTTTTTTTTCTATTCAAGTTACCAGAAAATAAGTATAGAATTTTTTTGATACATTTTATGTATATTATATAATAGCATATTCTTTTGTGATCACAATGATACCAAACATTAGTAGGTTTACACTATAAATATTATTTTTTTTTTATTTAAGAAAGTAGTCAGAAAATCAACTGAAAATTGCCTGCTGGTTAGGAAAAAAATAACTGCCGGCTCAAGGGTTAAAAACTTTAAAAGATGTAATCCACGCTTAAGTGGGTATGTTCTGAAGTGCAACTTTTCTGTAGATTTAGAAAAGTAACAAGTATATATGGGCCACTTGATATGATCCTCATCTGATACTTTATTAGTTAAAATGCAGGTCTATATACACTCAAGGCCAACCCTAATTTCTTTATTGTTACATTCCTTGTAAGTAAGAAGTTATTTTTCTCATACAACTTTTAACAAAATCTTAAAGTTGTTTTAACGCCTTTTTCACTTGAATATTAAAGTTTTTCACTACCAGAACTTTTCATAACAAAATCTAACATCAGAAACAACTTAAATTGACTACTAATGGAACAAGAAACAAACTTGCCACTATGAAGCAAATAAAGCCGACATCCGTTTGCTGAGTTATATTTAAAATGTTTTACTGTGTAAGAAGAGGTTTTTCAGTTTTGTGTATTACACATTTATTTGTCCAAATCATCATTGTGAGTGACTGGCTTATTCTTTTCTGTTGATCAGATTTGTCACAATTACTATTATTCTCTTCAGTTAATTTTGCAGTCCTTTATAACCCGAGAGACTGCTCTTAGAGAAACTCCGGTTGCAGCATCTGTCCTCTCATGTGTTTTACCTAAGGTTTGGAAACACTTATCTGCTTCTGATTTCATAAATCTGTAACATTTTCTTATTATTCCCATTATGACTATGAAGCTTCCCTACCCCATATTTAATCTCAGAACTTTTCATAACAAAATCTAACACTAGAAACAACTTTATTGACTACTAATGGAACAAGAAACAAACGTGCGGCTATGAAGCAAAATAAAGGCGACACCAGTTAGCTGAGTTTAATGAAAAGAAGATTCAGCACATATGATCCTGAAAGTCGGAGGCTTTTAAAGTTTCACTTACGTTCTTTCACTTCTCACCTTGCCTAATGCATTAGGGCAAAGGTAAATTCCTCACTCTTGCAGTTAAGTGTACCTTCAGATTTGAATTTGTGTTTCCTAATAACCATACTACATGGCCAAATATTTTGGGATAAGTTTTCATGCTTCAAAACATATTTGACTGGGACATCACGTTAAAGGTTTACTACAAATGGGTCCTATCCTACCTTTAGCATTGTAAGGTCAGGATATTTTGACCCCACTGATTTTCAATCTTAACAGTTTCTTTAATAACAGTTTTTTACCAATAGATGCATCGTCTTGTTCTTCAAGATATTGTATAAGCCCATCAATGTGCTGTCTGATAACTCAAATGCTTTTGCACCTTATTTTCTACTTTATTAACCTCCCTTTCTTCTGACTGGATACCTAGTGCTTGTTCTATGATTTGTTCGTCTGTTAAAGTTTGAAGTCTGGTTCATTAGCTTCACAGTTGATCCACTCAGCAATGTTATTCTCATCCACATTAACAACTTCATCGTGTGCTAAAGTGCTTAGGGTGACATCATCATCATCTTCTTGGCAATCTGATAAAATCTTCCGCCAGGACTTTACTGGCATAGACTGTTTAACAGATTCCCGTGCATTGTTAATATTATAAATGCAATCTAAAACAGTGTGCCTT
The DNA here is from genome assembly GCA_035578905.1 of Stictocephala bisonia. Taxonomy (NCBI): domain Eukaryota; kingdom Metazoa; phylum Arthropoda; class Insecta; order Hemiptera; family Membracidae; genus Stictocephala; species Stictocephala bisonia. The sequence continues at coordinate 34,375 of JAQJVL010004180.1, forward strand.
TGAAGAAGTTCTTCAGGTCATCACCTTCAATTCTTTTTTAGTAAATAGGCTCTGTGTTTTTCATCATAGAAGCAATCACATCCTGGTCCATGGGTTATAGTATTGGACTAGAAGGTTTTCTATTCTTGTTCCTTTTAAATATCTCGGCTTCTTGGATTTTCCTATTAATGAACTTATGCAGCTTGCTTCTTGGTTTCAAAAGCTAATGTTCGTGTTGATAAATACTTAAAAAATAAGCTTGACTCCTCAGCATTGTAGACCTGTTTATAAGTCAACCCCTTTTATTTAATAAACTCTTCAAGCACACAAGAATTGTTTTTTTTTTTGGACATTTTTTGCTGATTGTTCAGTGCCATAAAGTCCGATTTCTCTTAATCCATGATGTTTTAATCTAGTCAGCCAACCTGACGACACATACAAATTTCCTTCTAAATTAAGCATTTCAAAAAACTCTTTTGCCTTCTCAGCAATTATAGGCCCTGTAATAGGAGTACCCTAACTTCTAACTTGATCTACCCACTGTGAAAGAGCTGAATCAAGTTGTTCGTATATGCTAGTTTTCAATATCTTACTTTTATTCATCAATGACATGTTATCTGAACATGATGCAAAATTCAATAACTTGTCTTTGGCCTCAGTATGTCCCTCCGGTAATTTCACCTATCCCATCATGTAGACTTGTTTGTTTCTTTAAACAACCATTTTGTAATTCTTTTATTAGTTCTATTTTGTCTTGAATCGATAAAACTACTTTCTTCCTCTTATATGCCATGTGCAAAAAATTTTTAAACTTTAAAACCACACAATACTTAAAATTCACACTATTAATTTATAATAGAGTAAACATTTTAAGGAAACCAGACTTCAACAATAAGGTAGCAGTGGCGGACAAGCAAGTACTGGGATAGTTGTTGACCCAGCGTGACTCTTTCCACTCCAATAACCTTAAACTCTCCACTAGTTAATGGCGCGTCCAAGATCAGTCACGCACATGTGTATAGAATACAATACGTAGGCCTATATAATACAGGGCGTTTAAAAAAGGACTTTACAACTTTGAAAATTCATATAAATATTATTAAACAAGGTACAGAGCTGGTTTTGGTGTTATTTTAAAGGAAAAAACTTCAAGTTTTTTTACCTTAAACTAAAGATGTTCTATGTGGCTTCCGTTGGTTACTCTGCAGACATCCCATCGGTAGTCGATTTCTTCCCAGACTCACACTAGCATTTCAGGTCAACTTGCTCAGCAGCAGTGTAAATTCTTGCTCTAAGTTCAGGTAGAGTGGCCGGCAAAGGAGGTACGTACACCATATCTTTTATGAAACCCCAGAAGAAAAAATCTAGCGGTGTCAGGTCTGGGGAACGGGGGGGCCATGCAATTGGCGCATCACGGCCAATCCATTGCCCTGGGAAGTGGTCATTTAGAAAATCCCGGATGTCAGTCAGATAGTGTGGTGGGGCGCCATCTTGCATAAAGAAAACATTTCGTTCTCGTTCATCCTCATCTATCTGTGGTATTAAAAACTGTTGCAACATATCAAGGTACACTATCCCATTGATGGTTCTCTCTTGGAAAATAAAAGGGCCGTACACTTTCCTCTTGCTCAACGCACAAAAAACGTTCACTTTAGGGCTATCACGAACATGTTATAATGTTTCATGTGGATTGTCGCTGCCCCAAATCCTACAGTTATGTGTGTTTACCTTGCCACTTAAGTGAAAAGTGGACTCGTCACTAAAGATTATGTTGTCCAAGAAATGTTCATCATCATCCACTCGATTTAACATATCCACACAGAAGTTCCTACGGGCAATCTTATCAGTGTCTTTAATTGCTTGTAAAAGTGAATATCGGTATGGTTTCAAGTGCAAACGTTTTCTTAACACACGCCAAACCGTCGTATGTGGTACTTGCAGCTCACGAGATGCACGCCGGGTCGATTTCGTAGGGCTATTTACAAAACATTGTCTCACTTGCTCAACGACTTCGTCACATGTGCTTGGACGACCTGAGGATTTTTTATGTTTCACTGAGCACCCTGTTTCTACAAAACAACTATGCCACTCATAAATTGTAGGCCTACTAGGAGGATCTTTAGCGTACTTGGTACGAAAATTACGCTGAACTGTTGTCGCAGACTTCGATTCTTCAAACCAAAACACACAACTAGCACGCTCCGGTCCAGTGAAGGCAGCCATGTTAAACGTAACTGTCACTAGCGCTTGTGCGGCGCGATTAGGCACTAACGGACTACGCGAGTCAAAACTTAAACTATTTTCCTTTAAAACAACACCAAAACCAACTCTGTACCTTGTTTAATAAATTTTATATGAATTTTCAAATTTCTAAAGTCCTTTTTGAAACGCCCTGTATTGCAGTTGTTTTTAATAAGCTACATTTCTAGAACACAAATTGATATTTTAACTCAATACTTTTGGTTTTAAAATATAAGGATTTAATTTAGGGTATATATTTATTTTGTTAAAACCATTGATTTTATACACAAATAGATTTCCCATCCAATGTTAAATTTTGAGTCTCAAAAAATCAGCTGTTTTTGTGGTCCATTGTGGAGCGCTAGTGTAGTCCCATGTAAATGTAATGCAGTTTAAACCAGCTGTGGTTGCGGGCCACACAAACTAACAAAATTACTGCCACAAATATTCCTATTAGATGGTTTATCTATTGTAGGTTTATATAATCAATGTTAAAACTAACAACTTTTTTACTCCCGATAATCTGCAAAGCTGATAAACTGCCTGTGGGTGATCGGGAGTTAACTTTACTGATATATTTTTGTCCTTAGCAATAGTGGTCTATAAAATTACTGTCCAAGTAATAAGTAGGGATGGGTCAGTCCCAAAAGTCAGTTCTATCGGTTCTTGACAAAAGAACCGGAACCGAGAACCGATGGGAAAATCTCAGATCTGTGGTTCCGGTTCTAGAAAAACATAAATGGGGAGATAGCTTTCATATCAGAAATGTTTCAGTTCAGAAGTGCTGATAAATAGAACAATCAAATGACAATATCCAACTGTCCACAAAATAAACAATATATGTTTGTCAGAAAATAGCTGCCCATAGAAGGCCACTTCTTTATCAATATGTGACTTGCACACGAGATAAACGAAATATTCACCCATGGTCTGACCACTTCCTTATCAGCATGTGAAAAGAGACAGATAACATTAATGAATAGGAATTCACATGGAAAGGACATGAATTAAAGCCATTCAATTTTGTTCAAGAGTTCAGTCTTCCTTTCCCCTGAGCTCCACACTTGTTTATCTTTTGTTTGCAACCCTTTCTTATCACTTCCTGCCTCATAAAAACCCCTTTGTGGAAACATTCCATTCTGTTTACAACTCATATAACATTCTGAAATTAATTATGCTTCTAGTGTTATTATGTAATTTGAAAAATAAAAGGTTTTTATGATGAACTTAAGATATTAGAGTTTATTTATTTAGGCTTGTTTTTAATAGTGAAAAAACAATGCATAAAAAACCTGGGGATTTGGATTGAAAAAATAAATTTTTCAGATTAATATCATTTCGAAACCAAACAAAATGAGTTTTAGCATTTTTGTTTTAAAATGGTTGAATTTATTTTAGTAATTTTTTCTTTTTACAAAGTCTTGAATTATTAATTTTTAAAATTGCATTGACTTAACATTTACTGACCCAAAATAGTTTATTATTTCTTAAATTTAAAACAAAATGTACACTTTAATTTCTAAAAACATTTATGGTATTATTGGCTGTATAGTTTTTTTATGAATGTGAGTGGAATTTATATTTTCTTAATTCAGTATTATCACCAATTGAGAAAAGAACTAATAGTTAATAAAAATATTTTTTTTTTCAATTGACTCCAATAGTTAATAACAATATTTTTTTAACCCTTTCACTCCCAGATTTTTTTTGGACGATCAGCATAAAAGACCAAGGCACTTTTTATGGTTTTGACAGTATTCTAATTAACACCTTATATTTTTATTATTTTCCAACCAATTTCGATGATTTTTTTGTTTTTTTTTTGGAAGGAGTTTCTTAACAAATATCACCAAGCATAAGATAAAATAGTCATACAAATTATATAGAAATAAAAAAACACTTACCTTTTTTTACATCCAAAAATAAAATCCATAGAAAGTTCAATATATACATTTGTTTTTGAATTAGTAAAAATCAAACTAAACACTGTACACTATTATATAACTGATACTGAATAACATTTCAAATTTTTGTTCATTTTCTTCCATAGATAAAGTTTTTATGGACACTTTTCAAAAAAAGTATGTATTAAAAACATAGGCCATCCTTAAACATCTATTTTGTTTGTTACTAGGTTACCAATAACTACTTATTTCATCTATTAATTATGTTTACAGCATTTGAATAAATTACACAAATGTTAAAAATCGAGAAAAAAACATCATTTACCAAATATTTACAGTTTATATACAAACTTTGTGTTAAAAAACTGAGTAAACATTACTTTCACTTGACTCTTCAACAACTTTGGCAATTGTATTTTCACTTAACGGTGATCGTGAACATTTCATTATTCACTGATATGAACACAATAATACATTCGCTGAAGTAAAGTAAATAAACACAATACCAACGACAATAAAAGCTTGGTATACTGCAACTGCACTGACACAGCTGACGGACGACGCAGTAAGTCAACACCCACTAAATCATTTATTTTAGTTCGTTGTTTCAGATCCAAAGACATTTAAACTTCCATATATTAATAAAATAGGGCTTACTGATTATATTAACATAAAAATATAATCGATTTTGACGAAAATTGATTTTTTTAAATTAAATACCAAAACGTCCGGTTAACCGGACGTTGGGCTTCTTGGCAGATACGACCGACGTCCGGTTTCCCGGACGTCGGGCTTCTTTTCATTTTTTTTTTTTTTTTTTTTTTATTTGTACATTACAAATCCGAAAACATCAAGAATTGGATTTATGTCAAAAACTGCATTGTTTCATTGTAGTAGTCCCAGGAACTCGTCCAAAGTGTAAACTGGGTTGTCCTGTAGGTACTTTTGAAGTTCTTGCTTGAGGATTTTTCCAGACAAAGTTTGGAGATTGTTTGGCAGAAGATTCTTCAGTTTGTGTCCAATGTATGAAGGAGTTTTTTCATAGAGGGCTGTCCGGTGTCGGGGGAGAATATATCTTGTTGCATGTCTTGTGTTGTAGTCATGGACGTCCTGGTTTGTTTCAAGATTAAGACTGTCAACATGAAGAATTACTTGAAGGATGTAGAGGCTGGTGACTGTCAGGATTCCGAGTGTTTTGAATGCTTGCCTGCAGCTCTCTTCTTGGTTTAGGTCAGCTAGAGCTCTTATTGCCTTTTTTTGAGTAGTAAGTACCCTTTTGAGGTTGCCAGCTGATGATCCGCCCCATGCCGCAATTCTGTATCTCATGTGGGAGTCAATTAGTGCATAGTATGCAATCTTAGCAGCCTCTAGGTTACTTGTCCATTTTAATCGCCTCACCACATAGAGTCCAGTGCTCATCTTTTTGCAGACATTGTTGATATGTTCAGTCCAATTTAGGTTTTTGTCAAGAGTTATTCCAAGAAATTTTGTACTTGTTTGGTCCAAGATGTTTGGGATGTCAGGGATAGGGTCATGTTTTGTGCTGAAATTAATTTTGGTAGTTTTAATTGGGTTCATGACCAGGTCATTGGTTTTGCAGTAGTTCAGGGCCATGGCTAAGGCTGCAATCGCAATTGCATAAATGGCGTCTGCTGCGTTGTTATTTAAGAGGAGAGTAGTGTCATCAGCATACATGATACAAGTGATGAATAGATTTTGGATGTAGTCGGGGAAGTCATTTGTTAAAAGAATAAAGAGAATTGGGCCGAGGACGGACCCCTGAGGGACACCTCGAATGATGGGTTGAGGGTTAGATTGGAATGTGGTGGTTCTATTGTCTACTGTGTGTTGTATCTCTACTACTTGTTTTCGTCCTTCGAGGTAGCTTACAAACCAGTTGTTTGCTAGTTCTCTGACTCCCAGTTGTTGCAGCTTTTTTGCAATTAGTTTGTGCCCCAGGCAGTCAAAAGCTTTACTATAATCCAGGAAGAGGCCTACAATGTACTGTTCATTGTCAATTTGTTTTATTATGTTTTCTACAAGGCTGATTATTGCTGTATTGGTTGATCTCCCTTTCAGGAATCCATGTTGGTTGGGAGTGATTAGGTTGTTCTGTTTAAGGAAGTTTAGCAGTCTATGTAGTGCAATTTTCTCGATTAGTTTGGAGAATGTTGAGATTAGTGTTATTGGTCTGTAGTTTTCAAGGTTTGAGGTTGATCCTTTTTTGTATTTTGGGTAGACTTTAGAGATTTTGAGTGCTGATGGGAAGTGTCCTTCAGAGAAGGATTTGTTAATTATAGATACTAAGGGAATAGCCAGTTCTTCTGCACAGTGTTTGACCATTTTTGAGCTGTACTCATCCACGCCACTTGATGTTTTGGTTTTGAAGGACTTAATTGTGTCTACAACTTCTTTGGGAGTTGTGGGGCTTAATGTCAAGGAGTGAGGACAGATCAGTTCATCTATAGGGTTTAGTTGGTGGTTTTGGAGTGTTCTGTTTTGGCTTAAGGTCTTTTCAGCTGTCTGTGTGAAGAAAGAGTTAAAAGTTTCGACTATTTCTTGTGGGTCGTCAATAGTACTGTTGTTGATTTCAATTTTGTATTGACTTCCTCCACGACATGATTTGGGTTTGCGCTCTTTGTTTATGACGTTCCATACTGCCTTTGTTTTATTATCAGCCTCAATGATGTAGTTGGCATTGAGGTTTTGACGCAGTAGTGTTAGTTTATTGTCATATAACTTTTTTTGAGCTATCATTCTTGCTTTGTCTTCATTGTTGCCAGTTATCTCAAATCTGTTGAGTGCTCTGATGTAGTCATCTTTCAGTGCTCGTGCTTCAGGATCGTAACTCAAGGTAGGTCCCTTATTTTTTCCTATTTTGAAATCTTTCATTGGGCATGTAGTGTTCAGAGCTGCGTTTATTATAGTTTGAAAACTGTTGTAGGCCGTTTCTGAGTCAGGTGCGGAGTGTACTGGTTGCCAGTCGCTGTGCTTAAATTCAACTTTTAGGTGGTTGAGATTTCTAGTGCCCATTTGTCTTTTTTTTTATTCTTCGACAAGTTAGATCTGGCCTTCTTTTGACAGATATTAAGCAGATTTGTGCTGTATGGTCAGATAGTCCGGATTGGATAATGATGGCATTTGTGTCATTCTCAGACACATTTGTGCAGATGCAGTCGATAGAAGAGGCTGTTTCGAAGGTGATACGAGTTGCTGGTAGTTTTAGTCGTCTGATGTTGTGAGAAATTAGTTCTTCTTCTAGAAAGATATTGTCGGGATGGTTCTTTAGCCTGTCAATGTTTATATCTCCAACTAGTACTACATGATTTTTGTATGCTTGGATGAAGTCCAGGATGTCTGATAAGATGTTTATGCTAGACATCAGGTTTTCACTTGGTGATCTATACACTCCAAGAATGTACAAGGTTTTTCTTTTGTACTTTATTCTAATTAAGGCTGCCTCACAGGTGAGTTCTTTACAGAAGTCAGAAATGTCTAAATGGTCTATTTGAGGCACAAGTGTATCGCACTCTACTATCTTTAAAGTAGATCGCAACTCCCCCCAGTTTGTGATTATCTCTGGAGTAATCAGTTATTAGAGAATACCCTTCTAGTTGTGTGGTTTCTAGTTCTTGTTTGGAGAGGCCATGTTCTGTTAGGACGACAATGGTAGGATCAGTCTCACTTAGCAGATGACTCAGTCTATCTATTTTCTTTCTAAGGCCACGTATGTTCTGATGGAGTATACTTATGCAGTTAGTGTCTTGCGGTTCTTTTTCAGGTTTGAGTTTAAAAAGAATCTGGTTTTGAATTTTGTGTTTTTGTGCGGGGGAGGTTCTAAAAAATCCGAGGTCTGATTTGTGAAGTCAGGCTGTACTTGGTGGTATCGGGTTTCTGGGAGAGCTATATTGTTACTCCTCTTGGTCTTTGGACCATTACGGAGTGTTACTGTTTTATTGTCCATCAGACTGGTTTTTTGAGATGGGTTTTGTTTGTAGGAGTCTGAGCTGTCAAAATATATGGCGTCAAGATCTTCATTTTGGGCTTTCTTTTTCGCTGTACCTCTTGTCTTATTTGTACAAACTAGTGGGCCTACATCTGATCCATCTGCATATTTATGTATATCAGGTTTAACAAGTATTAGTCCTGAACTTATATTTTGTGACATAGATGAACACTGTACAGGTAAAAAGTCATTTTTATATTCCTCTAGGAACTCACTATAAGTTTGCCCTTTCTTCAGTTTGGTGGCGTTTATTGGAGGTTTCCATCCATTTGAAGGATATATTATAGAAGAAATTTTTATAGGACCTGGCGAGGATGTTTTTTGTTCAACATCAGCTTGAGGCTGCCCTTTATGTTTCTCCGTGCCTTTAATAAGTGTTTTACTTTTTGCAACTTGCAAGGAAACACTGAAGTGGTTTTTCCTAATACTTTGACTTCTTTTACCCAGGAATGAGTTTGAATGTGAAGCGGGTGTTCTTCCAACTCTCTGCGCCATTCTTACAGGTGAGGAATTTGGTATCTTCACTGGTGTATCACCATATGTATGCAATTGTTTTTGTATTTCTGCCATCTGATACTCAACTATTTCCTGACGGACTTTCAACTCACCTAATTGATGACACACGGATACAGGCAGATCTAACATATTTGCGTTGAGGGTTTGTGTTTCTGAGTTTCTTAATGTGTTACTCTTATAACTCTCCTTACTGTTGGCTGTGTTATCATGTTGTTTTTCTGAAAGGTGGGCTATTTCTTTTTCATAGTTGCTTATTGTTTTTTCTCTTTCCCTGTCAAGGTCCTCAAAGATCTGTTCAAGCTCTTTCCGTAGTTGTTTTTCTTTATTTAACTGGTTTTCAATTTCGTTAACAAAATCAACCAGACTGGTTATTCTATTCAATAAACTCTCTTTTTCCTCTTCAATATCTTCAATCTGTGCTTGGTATCTTGCCTCATTTAAGCCAGATGCTTCAGAAATGTGTTTAGTCAATTGACAGTTTTTAAGCTTTGCCTCGTGTAGGTCACTTTTAAGCTTGCTGTTTTCAGCTAAAAGGACTGATCCCACCTCTGCTGCCAGGGTAAGGGATGTTTCTAAATCAGCGCTTTGAGAATTTTGTATTTTTACTTGGATATCGTTAATGCTATCTTGCTGTGTAGGTACAGTTTCCTGATCTTCTATGTAAATGTTCTCAGAGATATTCATCTGAGAAGTTGTATTACTATGTACATGTTGATTAGATATTAAAGTATTACCAGCAGTAGCTTTAAAGGCTGCATCTGCAAATTTTAAAGCATTGTTGAAAACTTTATTTTTAAAATTATCTGGACGCATGACACCATAGATATGGATATTCTCTTGGTATGGGAAGAGGCTGGTCTTGTTCACTAGAGTGGTTTGGTTATCACCAAAGAATGTAATATTAAACTTTGTTATTTGATTAACATTTTTAATAACATCTGTTATCCTAGCAGGCCAGTGTCGGTAACCTTTTAGCTTTGCAAAAACAATGTCACCTTCAGAAAATTGATTAGTTGTATCAGACATTATTTAATATATTGTCCAGTTATAACATTTAAAATACAGTTTTTTAAGCCAGGTTTGCCTGATTCCTATTGTCCAGTAATTAAATGTAAAGAATACAGTTTTTTAAGCCAGGTTTGCCTGATTCCTATTGTCCAGTAAGTGAATGTAAAAAATACAGTTTTTTAAGCCAGGTTTGCCTGATTCCTATTGTCGAAATTAAGTATTTGTAGTCAGCAGTGAAATTGTATAATTGGCTTGATTTTAAGGAGTAAATCAATATCCTTGTCCTTATTGTAATACTTTTGATTTGAGAATGGTTAATTGACAAGCAATCAATTAACATAGTCTAGAGAGCTGCCCATATCCAATATAAGGCAGATGTGGTATAGTACAGTAGTGAGTGTGGCCTTGCTGACACTGACTAGGTGACACCAATGTCTGACTGCCACCTTGCTACTGTAGCTCAGTGTTGGCACTGATGTCACTTTTGTCTTGAGAAATTATTTTGGCTAATGTCAATATTTGTTATTAAAGTCTTTTAAATGATTCTAGTTTCTCAGACAATCTTAGAAAGCACATCTGTATAGATCAAGTGTTAATAAGAAAGCTTTAATAATATTTCAATAGAAAGATGTCTTCAGTTTGGTGTTGTCAGTTGATTTGGTGTTGTTTTAAAATGTTTCCAGTTCAACATAAATGGATTACTGGGTGTGATTTATATAGGTGAGTTGACTTACGGTCCTTTATATGTGTTGTTGATAAAAGTCCTTAGAGTCTTCTGTACCTAAAACACACTTTAAACTATATATTTATGGAGACTAATTACACTGGTTTGTCACTAGTCCGCCATTTTGGTTTTCAATATACATTGAACGTCCGGAAAACCGGACGTTGGGATTGAAAGGGTTAAGATAATTATATTATTTGTTTTTGCTGTTTATTTATTACGTACTACAATTATATCAACCTCTTAAATTTAGTTGTGGTAATTTATTTTTTAATGAGTTTTATTACTAAATCAGACCTAAAATGGCAGTTTATTTTTTTATTTTCTCTAGGCTTATAATTTTTGTAATTTCCTCAAGGTAAATATCAATTGCATACTAATTTGAGCATTGTATGCTTAAGTGTATACCTTTATCTAAAGTGTATACTTTTTTTAATTTAAATTAAATACTTTTTTGTGCGAAAAATTAAACAAGCATACCCTGATAATAAATAAAATGTTACCAATTCTCTAGTTATTCGAAAAATTGTTTGCCATTTTATAGATTTTAAGGGTATATTATACTTCATATTGGAGAAATTGCCAAAATACTATGCACTGTTTTTACTGACTGATTCCACATAATTTGTTGATTCACTGGCGCAAAGGTATTAGACAAATTTTTCGAGATATTTTCAAAAAGTACTCAGAACCGGGAACTGATTTCAGTTTTTACTGAACCAAAACCGAAAAAAAAAATGAAACCGGCCCATCACTAGTATCAAGCAATGCTTTTAATTTTTGCAACTGTTTAACACCTACTAGATCTGTTGCCTTGACCTGTAGTGAAAGCACAAAGGTGTAGTGTACTAAATACTTCTCTAAGGATATCCTTAAAAAAGGGATGCTCATCAAGACAATGTTCAGATATTTTTTTCTTAGCATTACATTCTCATAAATATCCATTATTATAGAATGGTTTTATTTCTGGTAATGGAACATGTACCAAATTTACAAGTTTTAGAGTGGAATCTTTTTTTAATTTTTTTCTAAGGCGTATGTTTTAGTTTCCAAGTGTTTTCTTCACTAACCCTCTAGGTGGCGTTTACTTTTTCTTATAATGGCAGGTTAATTTTGGATAATTTGCACATGTTTATTATAAAATTCATAAACAATAATTATTTACTAGAAACCTACTTATATTTGGTATTAATATGTTCACAAATGAATGGGCTATCATATAGTATACAAAACAACCTAATGTTTTTTTTTTCGCGGTATATAACATTTACAACTTTACTGTTATAAATCATAGAAAGGGGGATACCCCTTGGGAACATTTGAGGCTCATAGTCATCATTGCTCCTCAAAGAAAGATCTAACAATCCCTCAACATCAGAAGGATCATCATCTGATGACATTTTATATTGTAGCAAGTCCCATATATCCCCAAATCTATCAAGCTGGCTATTAGAATTTTAAAATAATAAATAGTAAGATTACTTAACTATTTATAACCATAAAAACAAACAAAATGAGAACCTAATTACACTACTTAAACATAGCCTATGTAGGCCTAGTATATTTCTCTTTATATCATTGTAAATATCACTAAACATCACTCAATTTACTCCCTAATACATACTGATCAACAAATAAACACTCTAAAACACATATTTGCATAATAAACATACGTAATTTACTGTGAAACAAGGTAAATAGAGTCGATATACCGGGCAACATGGCAAATGCAGAATTATTCTGCTTGGTTTTGTTGACATTTCAATTAGTCGAATACAATATTCTAAATGAAAAATCTATTTTATTTTATTTTATTTTATTCACCAATGGCATACACCACTTTACATTGAATGAAATTACAATGATGGCCAACAAAGGCTTAACCAATAATAGATAAATAACAAATAACATAATATATAATAATACAATAATAATAATAATGTAATAATATTGATTAAGAAAGATAACAAGCAATAACAACAATTAAATAAGTGATCAAACAACAAAACATTAACATGAACAAATATAATATCATTCTAAAAGCAAAGTGGACAGTCAAACAAGTAACAACAATAACTATATATATATATATATAAATATAAGAAAAAAACAGAAGACATACATAAATAAACAGTCATAGCTTTCAAGGAAGAAAACTTCATGTGCTATCCTCCGTTGTAGCTCGCCGAACCGCTCCCACTGCAGCAGTAAAGAGATCGACTAAAGAGCCAATCTCGTTTCCGAAGCGCATCAGCCGGGGAATAGGACAGAATCTTAAACAATTTGTCCCAGGGTGGTCAAGCTCAAAGAGACGCAGACCTCTGGTGGTTCTGGTAGGAACGTGGAAGTTGATTCTTTCCGTTCAAACGATGAAGATTGAAAACAAGAATGGTTCAAGCAGGGACCCTTAACGCACACCAGAACTTGCAGCAAAATTCGATGAGATGCCAGCATCTAGGCATACGGCAAGTCGGCGATCGGTAAGATAGCTCCTAAACGATTGTAACATTGTGCCAGTAAACCCATAGCCTTGTAGCTTCGCAAGAAGAAGACTGTGGTTGATCCTGTCAATATAAATGTGTTGAACGCCTTGCTAAAGTCAATATAAATGGCATCGACTTGATTTCCTCGACTGAAAGCATCCATCACCATGTACTGGAACGAGAGGAGATTTGTCACAGTGGAGCGGCCAGAGGTAAAACCGTGCTGCTCTTCAATTATGACATGCTTAAAAAAGGGCTGTACCATGTCCAAAACGAGGCCTTCGAAAACCTTACCAAGGACAGACTGAATTACAATGGGTCTGTAGTTTGTAACATCGCAGCGATCACCAGATTTAAAAATAGGAACCACAAATCCATCTTTCAGTGTTGAGGGGAAAATTCCAGTAGATAAGCTGTGGTTAAACAAGTGATGGAGTTGAAGTCCCAGTTAGGAGTGGCAGAATTTGAGTACTCCAGGTGTGATGTTATTGGGACCGCTGCCCTTGGCGGAGTCCAAAAGGATGAGCTTCCTATCTATATCATCCAAAGATACCGCACATTCAGAGATGGTGAATGGGGTAACAAAATTGGGCACAGGCAGGTCGTCTTGGGACGGAGGGGAGGAGACAGATGAGAAGTATTCAGCGAACAGCTCACACTTCTCATCAGGTTGAGAAGCCTCAGTTGAACCATATTTAAGGGAGTAAGGCATGGACGAAGTCCGATTGAGGTCCCTCACAAAACTCCAGAAGATCTTAATATTAGAAGAAATGGTAGTATTGACATGATTGATGTAGCTCGAACGACATTCCCTGGAGACAGCCCTGCACCGATCACGAGTGATGTGAAAGTTATTGTAGTCATTGAAGTTCATGGATTTCTTGTACTTTTTGTGTAGCGTCTTCTTAAGAATGACAAGCTCCCTGAGCTCCTAAGAAAACCATTTGGGAAAGACAGACCGCCAACAGCTTTCCATGGCGAGTGTAATTTAACAAGTTCACTAAGCTGACTGCAAAAGCTGGGGAACAGAAGATTGACGTCACTGCTATCATAGTTGAGCTGAATAGCACCCAGTTGCAGATCAATTTTAACCTTCTCAAGCTTACATCTTCGAATGTTCCGGATGAAGGTAAGGCGCTGAGATTGCTCAACTGATGGTTCGGAAATATCAACAGAAACACACAAGCTGGGATGGCAAGGTTCATGGGCAAGGAGAGGCTCCACGGCACGAGACACGGTAAAGATGTCAGGAGATCTGAAGATCAAGTCCAGTTGAACTCCTCTGTCATTGACCACACCGCTAATCTGATGACACCTTGCTAAAGTCAATATAAATGGCATCGACTTGATTTCCTCGACTGAAAGCATCCATCACCATGTACTGGAAACGAGAGGAGA
>JAQJVL010004181.1:0-48636 GCA_035578905.1 Stictocephala bisonia
TACCGAAGGTTCCCGACAATCTCCGGAAACCCCCGAAGGTATTCTCCGAAACAATCAATACATTTCCCGTAAAAAGTGGTTTTTTGCTTATATCTCGAAAACGGTGCGTCCTAGAGCCTTGGAAATTTTTTTCGACCCCCGAAAGTCTATTAGGCCCACCTGTATACACCATTTCCGACCTACCTATAACAAAATTTTTCCAAAAATAACACCTTTGAACTTATCTTTACCCCCACCACTTTGGATCTAGTTTCGTTATTTACCGTCCGATTTCGCTCAAATTTGGTACACGTGTACAGATACGCATGCCATACAATATAAACCGTTTGTATTATGTATATGTCGTCTCTGGACTTATCTTTACCCCCACCACTCCGGATCTAGTTTCGTTACTTACCGTCCGATTTCGCTCAAATTTGGTACACGTGTACAGATACGCATGCAATACAATATAGCTAGGCTAAAAGTGCATTTTATATAGTATAACAAGGCTAATAGTGTATTTTATATAGTACAAAAAGGGAATTTGAGAGAAATTTGGGAATTTGAGGGAAATTTTGGGAGGGAAAATTCCCAACAGGTTGGCAGGAATGGGGGCCGCCATCTTGGATCCGGGGCATATATATTACGATGATTTCAGGACAATCATCATTCAGTCTCAGACTTTTGAACGAGACACATCTAGCAGCTCCGCTATTTACAACGCATCTATTGCAACCGTATTGTAAGTATACATAACCTATAAATTCATTTTACTCTCTAGGAACATAACCTAACTTATCTTACCTTTACCAAGATATTGAAAAACATTTTTCTACAGACATTTCTAGAACTATACATACCCGAGTAGATAGATATTGAGAGTTTTACGATATTGTGTTTCATTTGTTGCAGATCAGCCATCCTCACAAAAACCTGCTACCACTCCATCACGTGACTTCGTCTACCCACGGCAACCACACCCATCTAATACATGTAAGCCCTTATATATCATTACTGTAGCATTTCCGTAACCCTAATGCCCCTAAGCAAACTTTAGACTTAGATTACCGTTCTCTTTACGGTATTTGCATAGATTACCTTAATGATCATGTTACTAATAAAAATTGTCCTTCTGTTCCAGATCATCATGAACCCCAACCAAATTGCATGCCCCAGATGCAGCAAGACCATGTCTAAGACAAACATAGCTCGCCATCTCAAGAGCTGCACCGGGCCTACAACGACTCGGGAGCCCCAGCGACCTTGCCCGTCCTGCGGGATGATGATCACCCTCTCCCACCGCAGCCGGCACCTCAAGAAGTGCAGCCCCGCTCACCTCAAGAGGAAGGCTGGGGACCCTATCCCATCTATCTCCAAGACCGCCCGCATGGATGATGAGCCTCAGCCATCAACGAGCTCGTCATCAATCATCAACAACGTGCGCTCCTCGATCGTGTCAGCATACAACACGGTTAAGACAGCAGTAGGCGATCTCATCGGAGGACATAAACAATTGGAGATTATCGAAATCGAGAAGGCATTCAAGGGGCGAATGAAGACGTACTCCATCGATAACAAGCCTAACATAAAGGACCCCGCTGGATTTCTACAACAAGCTCGTGAATTGGTTAAAGGCAAGATCGAGGAGAATGCGAGGGAAAAGAACATCAAGACGAACCTCGTCTTCCTTGTCAAGTATAAGAAGCCGATTGGAGACAAGGTAGAGGACAAAGAGATGAACTTTAAGACCAAGAACGTGGTTATACTCCCAACCGTAGACATCTTGGCCTATGTGGAGGATGCTGAGGGGAAGCTTTTGAAGGAGATGGATGAATTCTACGCTAAAGGCTCTGGCTGGACCTTAGCAAAGATCATTGGATTGGAGCTTAGAGTTAACCGATACGATCCCATTCACGCATCAACCTACACCGAGCTGCCAAAAAAGATCAGCGATAAGAAGGCTGTTCTAAATATACAAAACACTGATCAGAAATGCTTTCTCTGGTCTGTGTTAGCGGCTCTCCATCCCGTCTCATGGCAAGATCAACCTCACCGCATCCACCACTATCTACCATTCGAACACGAGCTGGATCAACATCTCCAAGGAATCAACTTCCCCGTCACCCTTGATAAAATCACGCTATTCGAGAAGAGGAGCGGATTTTCCATCAACGTCTACGCCTACGACGAAAAGTGCATCGTATACCCGCTGCTGGTAACAAATGCAGAGAAACACACTCATATCGACCTCCTATACATCAAAGACGGAGACAACACGCATTATTGTCTCATTAGAGACCTCAGCCGACTCGTTAGGTCCCAGACTACTAATCATAACTGTAAGACTTGGATATGTCGTCGCTGCCTGCTACACTTTGTAACGCAAGATCAACTCAACCGTCACATGGAGGACTGCAACGAGCACGAAGCCGTCAAGATTATTATGCCACCGGAGGGAAGCAGTATCAAGTTTGAAGAGGGGCAGAAGAAGATGGGAGTCCCGTTCGCAATGTACGCGGACTTTGAGTGCATGCTCACACCCATCGAGGAGAACGAGGATCAGCCAATTGGACCGAGAAGATGCTATACCGAGAAGTACCAGAAGCATGAGGCCATCAGCTTCTGCTACTACATCGTGTATACCGATGGAGACTACGCCCACCCCGTCAGCTACTTTGGAGAGGATGCCGCCCAGGTCTTCGTAGAACGTCTACTAGATGAGTCGAGGAAGATTCACCAACTCTACTCCACCGCTGCAGCCATCCCGATGCAGCTAACTGCGGACGACGAGCAGGAATTTATCACGGCTACCAACTGCCACATCTGTGAAAAGCCTTTTACCAACCCAGATGACTACAAGGTTCGTGATCACGATCACCTCACCGGAAAGTTTAGAGGCACAGCCCACAACCTCTGCAACCTCAAGTTTCGGAAACCAAACTTTATACCCATTTTTATCCATAACTTGAGTGGGTACGACACCCATTTATTTATCAAAATGTTTGGGTTGAACGACGAGACCATCAGCGTCGTACCTAACAATGAAGAACGCTACATCTCGTACACCGTCGAGATTGAGGGTGGGGTGAAGCTGCGATTCCTCGACTCGTGCCGGTTCATGGCTTCGAGTCTCGATAAATTGGTAAAGAACCTCGCACCCGAACACTTCAAACACACCTCACAATTCTACATTGGAGAGCAACTGCAGTTGCTTACAAAAAAGGGGATCTACCCCTACGACTTTATGGACTCCCTAGAAAAGTTCGAGTTGACATCTCTACCAGCAAAAGAAGACTTTTACAACAAATTAAATATGGCTGGAATCTCCGATCAAGACTACGAGCATGCGCGGAAGATCTGGACTACATTCAACATCAAAAACATGCAGGAATATACGGAGCTCTACAACAAGACAGATGTGCTTCTATTGGCCGACATCATGGAGAACTTCCGAGACGTGTGCCTCCAGACCTATCAACTTGATCCAGCCTGGTACTTCACCGCACCTGGACTCGCCTGGAGCGCCATGCTCAAGGTCACTAACATCGAGCTGGAGTTGCTCTCTGACTACAACATGAGCCTGATGATTGGCAAAGGAATTCGAGGAGGAGTTTCCCAAGTCTCATGCCGCTACGCCAAGGCCAACAACCCGTACACCGAGGACTATGATGAGGAGAAACCTACCAGCTACCTCACCTACCTGGATGCCAACAATTTATACGGGTGGGCGATGAGCCAGCACATGCCCTACGGTGGTTTCAAGTGGGTGGAGCCAGTGGAGTTCGAATGGGAAGGTAACAAGTACGGCTACATTGATATTATGGATGTAGCAGACGACAATGACATGGGATACATCTTGGAGGTGGATTTGGAGTACCCCAAAGAGCTCCACGACTCGCATTCCGACCTCCCCCTCGCCCCAGAGCAACGTATACCGCCGGGGGCTAAGGAGAGCAAGCTGCTTCTCACCCTCCATGACAAGGAGAAATACGTAGTACACTACCGCAACTTGAAGCAGTACTTGTTGCTGGGGATGAAGCTGACAAAAGTGCACCGAGCCGTCTGCTTTAACCAAAGCAGATGGCTGAAGAAATACATCGACCTAAATACCGATATGAGAACCCAGGCAAAAAACGATTTTGAGAAAGACTTCTTCAAACTGATGAACAATTCGGTGTTTGGGAAGACTATGGAGAACATCCGAAACCGAGTCGACATTCGCCTGGCAACAAAGGAACGACAAGTCCAAAAGTGGCTGGCAAAACCAAATTTTAAAAGCAGAACCATCTTCACCGAGCAGCTAGCAGCAGTTCATATGTCTAAAACGAAATTGTTGTTTAATAAGGCTATCTACGTAGGAATGAGCATCCTTGATATATCCAAAACCCTAATGTTCGACTTCCACTACAACGTCATCAAGAGAAAATATGGAAACAAGGCTGAACTTCAGTACACCGACACCGACTCTCTGACATATCTCATCGAGACGGAACACTTTTACAAGGATATGAAGCAGATGATAGACTTCTTCGACACAAGCGACTACCCTCAGCCGAATCGATACAACATCCCGAGCGTGAACAAAAAGGTGATTGGTAAGTTCAAGGATGAACTAAATGGTCGAGTTATGTATGAGCATGTTGGGCTTCGCTCAAAGATGTATGCGAGTCGCTCAGAAAAAAAGGACGACAAAGATGACGGGGAAATAAAAAAGAGCAAGGGTGTGAAGATGTGCGTGATAAAAAAAGATATTACCTTCCAAGATTATAAGGATTGTATGAAAGAATTTGCCGAAAAATACAGCACACTGGACATAACACTTGGAGTGAAGCAAGATCACAGCTCTAAAGACTACCGCACTATGAACATGATCCGGAGTTTCAAGCACAATGTATATACCGTGGAGCTCAACAAGATTGCCCTATCTGCTTACGATGATAAGAGATTTATCCTGGAGGGGGGCGTCAAGACCCTACCCTGGGGGCATTATCTAATTGATAAATAAGCGATGCTAGACCGAGCCGTCTTAGACGCGCTGATGGTGGAGTAAGGAGACGGGTGGGAGCACAAGAGTGCAGGAGGTAGCAAATAGAAGAAGGTCGGCTACCACTTTCCGCAGCGGGGAGGGGCTGCGGAATCCCTTAAAATCCAATAAATATTTTGGTTTACAAAAATCTTAATCAGTTATGAATTGGACACAATTCAATCCAGTTATGAATGTGAGAGAAACCATCGCCAGAGAGCTACACGCTCCAGCCAGAAGAACATTTCCCACCAGACCTGTACTTTTAACAGTACCACACTGTTACAGGTTACTAACATGTCCGTAGAAACCCAATTTACGACATTGGATGGGCTCAACCCGTCCGTAGTGCAATGTAAAAACCTCGTACTGGACGAACCTTCTTCTTAATTACGGTAACTTCTACGCCAGGTAAGTAATGTTAAGTTAGTTTTAAGTAAACTCTTTTACCGTCAACCTTTAAAAAACAATCTGTAAAATAAATTCTGTTATAATATGAACACTTTTGTGAGTTTACATAACTACAAATATTAACGGATATCTCCAGCTCTGTGTGAATTTCTATAGAATACCGTACCATCGAGGTGAGGGCGGCCCAAATTCAATAAAAAAGCCCGACTGTTCTCTAAGGCAGCCGTAAAACGCATAAGTCCTGAGGCAGTCCTGCAGCTTAGGGCTGGGCTAATCCCCGTAAGACCTTGAGTCGCAGTCCGGGCCCTCGTACGGTACGTGTATCTGGATGTGTGTAACACTCTATGGCTGGCTTAAACTCTGTAAGTCCAGGGTGTGAGTAAGGGATATTTTTAGTAACAAGAAAAATAAAATAAATAAATAAAAGCCCTTTGTAAGTTTGTGCGTCACATTGAAAGGCTTCTCCAAGTAAAGTGGCGGCTAGACTTATAGTGGATCCAAAAAAAAAAAAAGTATAAAAAAAAGAAACACAAAAATAATACTGGGAGGTAGCAATTTTGTTATGGAGTGGCTATCACCGTAGCTTGCGATGGTTGAGGCAAGTTACATTAAAGTAAGTGGGATTATGCCTACTGGGGACACCCACTATAATAAAAAACGCGCCAATGCACAAAGTGCAATGACCCTATACCCCTTGGGTGGTGTGGAAACTTGGGTCAAGACTTGTCTGGACAGGCATTGACTTGATAGTCATGGTCTTGTCTGGGAATGCAAGGACAAGTGTTAAGACTCGTGCATAGACCTTCAGGGAGGAGGCACAATACTCTCTCAAGGTCAACTGAGAGTATAAAAGGACTCGTATTTTCACTTTTTTCTTATCAGTCTATCATGGCGGGTTGGGCTAAACCGGGTTAAATCAACGTGGGTTAATAAAACCCGAGTTAGCCCAACCCAGGCTATAAATAGAATTGTTTTCTAAATTCTTTATTATCAAACATGAATTCGAATGAACAAGATCTTGTATCAGCTTTGGCTTCGCCACGCGCGCCAGCCGGAAGAACATTTCCCACCATACCTGTGAACTTCTTTTGTTGCATATTGCGATGCAGAAAGACTTGGAAAACAGAAAAACAGAAAAACAGAAAAACAGAAAAACAGAAAAACAGAAAACAGAAAACAGAAAAACAGAAAACAGAAAACAGAAAAACGGAAAACAGAAAAAACGGCTGTTTTTTCTGTTTTCCTGTTTTCCTGTTTTTCTGTTTTTCTGTTTTTCTGTTTTTCTGTTTTTCTGTTTTTCTGTTTTTCTGTTTTCCTGTTTTCCTGTTTTTCTGTTTTTCTGTTTTTCTGTTTTTCTGTTTTTCTGTTTTTCTGTTTTTCTGTTTTTCTGTTTTTCTGTTTTTCTGTTTTTCTGTTTTTCTGTTTTTCTGTTTTTCTGTTTTTCTGTTTTTCTGTTTTTCTGTTTTCTAAGTCTTTCTGCATCGCAATATGCAACAAAAGAAGTTCACAGGTATGGTGGGAAATGTTCTTCCGGCTGGCGCGCGTGGCGAAGCCAAAGCTGATACAAGATCTTGTTCATTCGAATTCATGTTTGATAATAAAGAATTTAGAAAACAATTCTATTTATAGCCTGGGTTGGGCTAACTCGGGTTTTATTAACCCACGTTGATTTAACCCGGTTTAGCCCAACCCGCCATGATAGACTGATAAGAAAAAAGTGAAAATACGAGTCCTTTTATACTCTCAGTTGACCTTGAGAGAGAGTATTGTGCCTCCTCCCCTGAAGGTCTATGCACGAGTCTTAACACTTGTCCTTGCATTCCCAGACAAGACCATGACTATCAAGTCAATGCCTGTCCAGACAAGTCTTGACCCAAGTTTCCACACCACCCAAGGGGTATAGGGTCATTGCACTTTGTGCATTGGCGCGTTTTTTATTATAGTGGGTGTCCCCAGTAGGCATAATCCCACTTACTTTAATGTAACTTGCCTCAACCATCGCAAGCTACGGTGATAGCCACTCCATAACAAAATTGCTACCTCCCAGTATTATTTTTGTGTTTCTTTTTTTTATACTTTTTTTTTTTTGGATCCACTATAAGTCTAGCCGCCACTTTACTTGGAGAAGCCTTTCAATGTGACGCACAAACTTACAAAGGGCTTTTATTTATTTATTTTATTTTTCTTGTTACTAAAAATATCCCTTACTCACACCCTGGACTTACAGAGTTTAAGCCAGCCATAGAGTGTTACACACATCCAGATACACGTACCGTACGAGGGCCCGGACTGCGACTCAAGGTCTTACGGGGATTAGCCCAGCCCTAAGCTGCAGGACTGCCTCAGGACTTATGCGTTTTACGGCTGCCTTAGAGAACAGTCGGGCTTTTTTATTGAATTTGGGCCGCCCTCACCTCGATGGTACGGTATTCTATAGAAATTCACACAGAGCTGGAGATATCCGTTAATATTTGTAGTTATGTAAACTCACAAAAGTGTTCATATTATAACAGAATTTATTTTACAGATTGTTTTTTAAAGGTTGACGGTAAAAGAGTTTACTTAAAACTAACTTAACATTACTTACCTGGCGTAGAAGTTACCGTAATTAAGAAGAAGGTTCGTCCAGTACGAGGTTTTTACATTGCACTACGGACGGGTTGAGCCCATCCAATGTCGTAAATTGGGTTTCTACGGACATGTTAGTAACCTGTAACAGTGTGGTACTGTTAAAAGTACAGGTCTGGTGGGAAATGTTCTTCTGGCTGGAGCGTGTAGCTCTCTGGCGATGGTTTCTCTCACATTCATAACTGGATTGAATTGTGTCCAATTCATAACTGATTAAGATTTTTGTAAACCAAAATATTTATTGGATTTTAAGGGATTCCGCAGCCCCTCCCCGCTGCGGAAAGTGGTAGCCGACCTTCTTCTATTTGCTACCTCCTGCACTCTTGTGCTCCCACCCGTCTCCTTACTCCACCATCAGCGCGTCTAAGACGGCTCGGTCTAGCATCGCTTATTTATCAATTAGATAATGCCCCCAGGGTAGGGTCTTGACGCCCCCCTCCAGGATAAATCTCTTATCATCGTAAGCAGATAGGGCAATCTTGTTGAGCTCCACGGTATATACATTGTGCTTGAAACTCCGGATCATGTTCATAGTGCGGTAGTCTTTAGAGCTGTGATCTTGCTTCA
Organism: Stictocephala bisonia; assembly: GCA_035578905.1. Lineage (NCBI taxonomy): Eukaryota > Metazoa > Arthropoda > Insecta > Hemiptera > Membracidae > Stictocephala > Stictocephala bisonia. The sequence goes on from JAQJVL010004181.1 coordinate 8,612, forward strand.
CTCCAAGTGTTATGTCCAGTGTGCTGTATTTTTCGGCAAATTCTTTCATACAATCCTTATAATCTTGGAAGGTAATATCTTTTTTTATCACGCACATCTTCACACCCTTGCTCTTTTTTATTTCCCCGTCATCTTTGTCGTCCTTTTTTTCTGAGCGACTCGCATACATCTTTGAGCGAAGCCCAACATGCTCATACATAACTCGACCATTTAGTTCATCCTTGAACTTACCAATCACCTTTTTGTTCACGCTCGGGATGTTGTATCGATTCGGCTGAGGGTAGTCGCTTGTGTCGAAGAAGTCTATCATCTGCTTCATATCCTTGTAAAAGTGTTCCGTCTCGATGAGATATGTCAGAGAGTCGGTGTCGGTGTACTGAAGTTCAGCCTTGTTTCCATATTTTCTCTTGATGACGTTGTAGTGGAAGTCGAACATTAGGGTTTTGGATATATCAAGGATGCTCATTCCTACGTAGATAGCCTTATTAAACAACAATTTCGTTTTAGACATATGAACTGCTGCTAGCTGCTCGGTGAAGATGGTTCTGCTTTTAAAATTTGGTTTTGCCAGCCACTTTTGGACTTGTCGTTCCTTTGTTGCCAGGCGAATGTCGACTCGGTTTCGGATGTTCTCCATAGTCTTCCCAAACACCGAATTGTTCATCAGTTTGAAGAAGTCTTTCTCAAAATCGTTTTTTGCCTGGGTTCTCATATCGGTATTTAGGTCGATGTATTTCTTCAGCCATCTGCTTTGGTTAAAGCAGACGGCTCGGTGCACTTTTGTCAGCTTCATCCCCAGCAACAAGTACTGCTTCAAGTTGCGGTAGTGTACTACGTATTTCTCCTTGTCATGGAGGGTGAGAAGCAGCTTGCTCTCCTTAGCCCCCGGCGGTATACGTTGCTCTGGGGCGAGGGGGAGGTCGGAATGCGAGTCGTGGAGCTCTTTGGGGTACTCCAAATCCACCTCCAAGATGTATCCCATGTCATTGTCGTCTGCTACATCCATAATATCAATGTAGCCGTACTTGTTACCTTCCCATTCGAACTCCACTGGCTCCACCCACTTGAAACCACCGTAGGGCATGTGCTGGCTCATCGCCCACCCGTATAAATTGTTGGCATCCAGGTAGGTGAGGTAGCTGGTAGGTTTCTCCTCATCATAGTCCTCGGTGTACGGGTTGTTGGCCTTGGCGTAGCGGCATGAGACTTGGGAAACTCCTCCTCGAATTCCTTTGCCAATCATCAGGCTCATGTTGTAGTCAGAGAGCAACTCCAGCTCGATGTTAGTGACCTTGAGCATGGCGCTCCAGGCGAGTCCAGGTGCGGTGAAGTACCAGGCTGGATCAAGTTGATAGGTCTGGAGGCACACGTCTCGGAAGTTCTCCATGATGTCGGCCAATAGAAGCACATCTGTCTTGTTGTAGAGCTCCGTATATTCCTGCATGTTTTTGATGTTGAATGTAGTCCAGATCTTCCGCGCATGCTCGTAGTCTTGATCGGAGATTCCAGCCATATTTAATTTGTTGTAAAAGTCTTCTTTTGCTGGTAGAGATGTCAACTCGAACTTTTCTAGGGAGTCCATAAAGTCGTAGGGGTAGATCCCCTTTTTTGTAAGCAACTGCAGTTGCTCTCCAATGTAGAATTGTGAGGTGTGTTTGAAGTGTTCGGGTGCGAGGTTCTTTACCAATTTATCGAGACTCGAAGCCATGAACCGGCACGAGTCGAGGAATCGCAGCTTCACCCCACCCTCAATCTCGACGGTGTACGAGATGTAGCGTTCTTCATTGTTAGGTACGACGCTGATGGTCTCGTCATTCAACCCAAACATTTTGATAAATAAATGGGTGTCGTACCCACTCAAGTTATGGATAAAAATGGGTATAAAATTTGGTTTCCGAAACTTGAGGTTGCAGAGGTTGTGGGCTGTGCCTCTAAACTTTCCGGTGAGGTGATCGTGATCACGAACCTTGTAGTCATCTGGGTTGGTAAAAGGCTTTTCACAGATGTGGCAGTTGGTAGCCGTGATAAATTCCTGCTCGTCGTCCGCAGTTAGCTGCATCGGGATGGCTGCAGCGGTGGAGTAGAGTTGGTGAATCTTCCTCGACTCATCTAGTAGACGTTCTACGAAGACCTGGGCGGCATCCTCTCCAAAGTAGCTGACGGGGTGGGCGAAGTCTCCATCGGTATACACGATGTAGTAGCAGAAGCTGATGGCCTCATGCTTCTGGTACTTCTCGGTATAGCATCTTCTCGGTCCAATTGGCTGATCCTCGTTCTCCTCGATGGGTGTGAGCATGCACTCAAAGTCCGCGTACATTGCGAACGGGACTCGCATCTTCTTCTGCCCCTCTTCAAACTTGATACTGCTTCCCTCCGGTGGCATAATAATCTTGACGGCTTCGTGCTCGTTGCAGTCCTCCATGTGACGGTTGAGTTGATCTTGCGTTCCAAAGTGTAGCAGGCAGCGACGACATATCCAAGTCTTACAGTTATGATTAGTAGTCTGGGACCTAACGAGTCGGCTGAGGTCTCTAATGAGACAATAATGCGTGTTGTCTCCGTCTTTGATGTATAGGAGGTCGATATGAGTGTGTTTCTCTGCATTTTGTTACCAGCAGCGGGTATACGATGCACTTTTCGTCGTAGGCGTGGACGTTGATGGAAAATCCGCTCCTCTTCTCGAATAGCGTGATTTTATCAAGGGTGACGGGGAAGTTGATTCCTTGGAGATGTTGATCCAGCTCGTGTTCGAATGGTAGATAGTGGTGGATACGGCGAGGTTGATCTTGCCATGAGACGGGATGGAGAGCCGCTAACACAGACCAGAGGAAGCATTTCTGATCAGTGTTTTGTATATTTAGAACAGCCTTCTTATCGCTGATCTTTTTTGGCAGCTCGGTGTAGGTTGATGCGTGAATGGGATCGTATCGGTTAACTCTAAGCTCCAATCCAATGATCTTTGCTAAGGTCCAGCCAGAGCCTTTAGCGTAGAATTCATCCATCTCCTTCAAAAGCTTCCCCTCAGCATCCTCCACATAGGCCAAGATGTCTACGGTTGGGAGTATAACCACGTTCTTGGTCTTAAAGTTCATCTCTTTGTCCTCTACCTTGTCTCCAATCGGCTTCTTATACTTGACAAGGAAGACGAGGTTCGTCTTGATGTTCTTTTCCCTCGCATTCTCCTCGATCTTGCCTTTAACCAATTCACGAGCTTGTTGTAGAAATCCAGCGGGGTCCTTTATGTTAGGCTTGTTATCGATGGAGTACGTCTTCATTCGCCCCTTGAATGCCTTCTCGATTTCGATAATCTCCAATTGTTTATGTCCTCCAATGAGATCGCCTACTGCTGTCTTAACCGTGTTGTATGCTGACACGATCGAGGGAGCGCACGTTGTTGATGATTGATGACGAGCTCGTTGATGGCTGAGGCTCATCATCCATGCGGGCGGTCTTGGAGATAGATGGGATAGGGTCCCCAGCCTTCCTCTTGAGGTGAGCGGGGCTGCACTTCTTGAGGTGCCGGCTGCGGTGGGAGAGGGTGATCATCATCCCGCAGGACGGCAAGGTCGCTGGGGCTCCCGAGTCGTTGTAGGCCCGTGCAGCTCTTGAGATGGCGAGCTATGTTTGTCTTAGACATGGTCTTGCTGCATCTGGGGCATGCAATTTGGTTGGGGTTCATGATGATCTGGAACAGAAGGACAATTTTTATTAGTAACATGATCATTAAGGTAATCTATGCAAATACCGTAAAGAGAACGGTAATCTAAGTCTAAAGTTTGCTTAGGGGCATTAGGGTTACGGAAATGCTACAGTAATGATATATAAGGGCTTACATGTATTAGATGGGTGTGGTTGCCGTGGGTAGACGAAGTCAAGTGATGGAGTGGTAGCAGGTTTTTGTGAGGATGGCTGATCTGCAACAAATGAAACACAATATCGTAAAACTCTCAATATCTATCTACTCGGGTATGTATAATACTAGAAATGTCTGTAGAAAATGTTTTCAATATCTTGGTGAAGGTAAGATAAGTTAAGTTATGTTCCTAGAGAGTAAAATGAATTTATAGGTTATGTATACTTACAATACGGTTGCAATAGATGCGTTGTAAATAGCGGAGCTGCTAGATGTGTCTCGTTCAAAAGTCTGAGACTGAATGATGATTGTCCTGAAATCATCGTAATATATATGCCCCGGATCCAAGATGGCGGCCCCCCATTCCTGCCAACCTGTTGGGAATTTTCCCTCCGCAAAATTTCCCTCAAATTCCCAAATTTTCCTTCTCAAATTCCCTTTTGTACTATAAAAAATACACTATTAGCCTTGTTATACTATATAAAATGCACTTTTAGCCTAGCTATATTGTATTGCATGCGTATCTGTACACGTGTACCAATTTGAGCGAAAATCGGACGTAAGTAACGAAACTAGATTCCGGAGTGGTGGGGGTAAAGATAAGTCCAGAGACGACATAATACATAATACAAACGGTTTATATTGTATAGCATGCGTATCTGTACACGTGTACCAAATTTGAGCGAAATCGGACGGTAAATAACGAAACTAGATCCAAAGTGGTGGGGGTAAAGATAAGTTCAAAGGGTGTTATTTTTTGGAAAAATTTTGTTATAGGTAGGTCGGGAAATGGTGTATACAGGTGGGTCTAATAGACTTTCGGGGTCCGAAAAAATTTCCAAGGCTCTAGGACGCACCGTTTTACGAGATATAAGCAAAAAACCACATTTTACGGGAAATGTATTGATTGTTTCGGAGAATACCTTTCGGGGGTTTCCGGAGATTGTCGGAACCTTCGTAATCGTCGAGGCCCTTTTGATTTTGAGGGGGGGAGGTGAGAGGGGGGAAGGGGGAAGGGCTGGTAATCGATTTGACGCAGAAATCCTAAATTCTGGCGGCATAATTCGGCACTATATTCACTACTACATAGGTCATTAGAACCTATTAAAAACTCGTTAAGGTCAATTAGAACCTCATTAAAAACTCGTTAAGATCAATTAGAACCTCATTAAAAACTCGTTAAGGTCAATTAGAACCTCATTAAAAACTCGTTAAGATCAATTAGAACCTCATTAAAAACTCGTTAAGGTCATTAGAACCCCATTAAAAACTCGTTAAGGTCAATTAGAACCTCATTGAAAACTCGTTAAGGTCAATTAGAACCTCGTTAAGGTCATTAGAACCTCATAAAGGTCATTAGAACCTCGTAAGGGTCATTATAACCTCGTTAAAAAACTCGTTAATGGTCATTATAACCCCATTAAAAACTCGTTAAGGTCAATTAGAAACCTCATTGGAAAACTCGTTAAGGTTAATTAGATACCTCGTTAAGGGTCATTAGAACCTAGTTAAGGGTCATTAGAACCTCGTTAAAAACTCGTTAAGGCCATTAGAACACCATTAAAAACTCGTTAAGGTCAATTAGAACCTCATTGAAAACTCGTTAAGGTTAATTAGAACCTCGTTAAGGTCATTAGAACCTCGTTAAGGTCATTAGAACCTCGTTAAAAAACTCATTAAGGTCATTAGAACCCATTAAAAACTCGTTTAAGGTCATTAGAACTCATTAAAAAAAACTGACCTAGCCGACTCGTCATAGGGCGAAAACTCTTCATGGGGCGTTGGTGAACCGCTATTTCCCTACTACTTATATCGAAGGTACACTAAAAAGACAATCTATTTATGATGTATTAAAAGTCTTTAAAGATTAGGAACAGAATCAATTGAATGGTAAAACATCCATTAGAGATAAAATGTTAAAGATTTGCTAGATACCTTAAACATTTTTAGATATTCTATAAATACCCGAAAATAAAAGGTTATACCCATAGGAGAATAAAAAGTAATTCAAGTACAATGTTATACTTCGCTGGAATGAAATGTCTCTCATGAACCTTATCAAAATGTATTCTTCTTTCTTTTGGTGATAAAACATTTCAGCTCCACTACTTACTGATCGACATGGAAATGACATTATTACATTAAACCGGAAACAGAGTGTTTAGTTACCTGATTAGGTAATAGTTTACCATCCCGGTAACAAATCATAGTTTTGGTAACAAAGTGTAATGCGAGTTCAACTTTACCTCGAGATAAAACTGGTTCTTTCCGCTTTATTAACTGGAAGTTTCCGCCGAAGTTAACAATTAACAGTTAACTTTTCTGTCGATAAGCTTTCCACTGAACAACTTTACATCTATTATCAAGTGCAAAGCGGAACTGAAGTGTTGTACAGGGAATTAACTCTTAAACTACAATACCTACTTTTCATACAAAGAAAATCTTCAAGTTGAATGTTTCAGTGTTTAAGTATCTTAGAAAAAGGAACTTTATTAAATTATAATAGTTATTCACGTGAATTCCAAGAATATTTAAACTCTTTCTATAAGATTTTAACAGGTGGTCTACATTTTATAATGGAAGAACAAGATGCCGTTCATTCAATACTTTTTTCTTGTAAAATCCTTTTACTATACAGTTATTAAGAGAGTATAGAACGTTTTTGGAATATCTAACTTTAAAAAAATATTAAAAATAAGAGGTTTATATACGGTTAGGATACTAGCTGATATATGGTTATATAACAGCCAGATACAAACCAAAACTTGATTACTAACACATAAAGAATGCTAGGTAAGATATAACAGCCCTTCATTGCTTAAAACAAAGGGTGGCATATTAATTTAATAATTCTTGTAAAACGATTTGGCGGTTTAGAGTTGGTGGGTGTTATACAATCTACATATGTATTATATAATATTATATGCATTAATAATTAGTTTGTTTCTATATATATATATATATATATATAAATATATATATAGTATAAATATATATATATATATATTATATATATATAATATATTATATATATATATATATGTATATATATATTATGCATCTACCACTAATAGTATGTGATTTTATTATTTGAATTATTATAGTTTAATATTAAGTATTATATTTTAAATAATATTATTACATATTATTTGAATTATATTTTAATACTAAGTACCTATATATTTAATTCCGCAAGCGATTCGGTGGTCCCCACGAAGTTTCTCGGGCAAGGCAGAAAATAGGATAGCTTCGTTAGATTCATTTTAAGACCTAACGGGTAATGGTAAAGATTATGACTATATAAAATTACCCAGGCTCCACCCCTCACAATTTCTAAAAAGTCCAATGATTTAACATCCCAACAGTGTTTTCAATGATACATATAACAGATGTGTATATTTATAATTTGTGTTCTTGATGTAAAAATTGGTAGTCAATGCTTGTTTATAGAGTGAATTAAAACCCTTATTTTTCATAGTAAACATCAGCTGTTAAAAAAACTAAATTTTGGAGATTTCCAATGCTTAGAGTGTTTAGGAAACAAACATTACTCAAATATTATCTACATATCATATTTGCTCTGTTGAACAGTCAGTCCTTCTGCTGCTAATGTAGTCATGAATCACAGACCAAGGTTGACGTCCAAGGAGAAGCGAGTAACGAGGTCAGTAACATCACCAGATTTTTGATTAAAATATGTACCAAGTGTACGTGTATGGGTGGGTGGGTGGGTCAATACCACTGTACGTGTATGGTGGGCGGGTGGGGTCAATATCACTGTACGTGTGTGGGTGGGTGGGTCGATACCACTGTACGTGTGTGGGTGGGTGGGTCAATACCACTGTACGTCAATGGGTGGGTGGGTCAGTACCACGGTACGTGTATGGGTGGGTGGGTCAGTACCACTGTACGTGTATGGGTGGGCGGGTGGGTCAATACCACTGTACGTGTATGGGTGGGCGGGTGGGTCAATGGTACAATTTATTTGATTAACAGCTGTTAAATAAAACTAATTGAGTACAATTGTGGTAGGCTAAGCCACGTGGGGTAAACTTTTAAAATAACAATAATTCAGATTCAGAACATCAGCTGCTCTAAATCTCTATGTATAAAAGGCAAAGCTCTCACAAGTTCAAGTTCAGAAGTTTGGGACTCTTCCCATATTTTTCCTGCATCTGAAACAGAATCCAATGGCATCTATTGAAAATGCTTTTGTGTAAAGCAAAGAAACATTTAAGAAATGCATATTTATATAAAAAAAGGTAAATGTGCTAAAAACACAGATACAAATAGATGGTCTAAGATGAATTAGAAAGACAAACACGATGTATTAAAGGCAGATATAAGAAAATAAACCAGTAGATGAATAAAAAATAAAGTGAACAATTATGGAGAGTTATCCAGAAAGACCCGAGGTCTAGGGTACACTACAACAACCTGGGGGGGTACACTACAACAACCTGGGGGGGTACACTACACACCCAGACTGCTCTGCTACATCATACATCTTCCTCGCCACGGAGCGTACGAAGTCACCAACAGTGGGGAGGTCTGACCCTAGGTCTAGGGTACACTACAACAACCTGATGTGGTCCCACCCAGACTGCTCTGCTATATCTAACATCTTCCTCGCCACGGAGCGTACGAAGTCACCAACAGTGGGAAGGTCATCCAGAAGGACCCAAGGTCTAGGGTACACTACAACGACCTGATGTGGTCCCACCCAGACTGCTCTGCTACATCATACATCTTCCTCACAACGGAGCGTCAGTGGGAAGGTCTGACCCTAGGTCTAGGGTACACTACAACAACCTTATGTGGTCCCACCCAGACTGCTCTGCTACATCATACATCTTCCTCACCACGGAGCGTCAGTGGGAAGGTCTGACCCTAGGTCTAGGGTACACTACAACAACCTGATGTGGTCCCACCCAGACTGCTCTGCTACATCATACATCTTCCTCACCACGGAGCGTCAGTGGGAAGGTCTGACCCTAGGTCTAGGGTACACTACAACAACCTGATGTGGTCCCACCCAGACTGCTCTACTACATCATACATCTTCCTCGCCACGGAGCGTCAGTGGGAAGGTCTGACCCTAGGTCTAGGGTACACTACAACAACCTGATGTGGTCCCACCCAGACTGCTCTACTACATCATACATCTTCCTCGCCACGGAGCGTCAGTGGGAAGGTCTGACCCTAGGTCTAGGGTACACTACAACAAGCTGATGTGGTCCCACCCAGACTGCTCTGCTACATCATACATCTTCCTCACCACGGAGCGTCAGTGGGAAGGTCTGACCCTAGGTCTAGGGTACACTACAACAACCTGATGTGGTCCCACCCAGACTGCTCTACTACATCATACATCTTCCTCGCCACGGAGCGTACGAAGTCACCAACAGTGGGAAGGTCAGGAGGCTAGAGCGTACCAGCAGAGGCTCCGTAGAGAAGACTTGGTCTGATGCTGGATGTGTACATGAGCCATTTAGTAGACACAGTCAGAGGAGAAGTCCCTCGAATCAATGGACCGCCAAGCTTCCAAGTTGCCACCCTGACTGCTTCGTGGTAAAATGTCCATGGAAAGATAGCATCCTATCCAGTGTGATGTATCCAGGTATTTGGCCCTCTTGCGCCATGGGATGCCTTCGCCGTTCTAGGTCATCCACACCCCCATAGTGTTTCCTCGTGAAGCAGATGGCCTCGCACTTTGTAGGGATTAATTTTGGCCCTTCATTTTTGAAGCCACGGAGACAGGGGATCGAGCTGTCTGAAGATAGCTGACATAGGACTGACGGATTTTTACTTAAGACGCTTGGAACATCATTCGCATAGAGAGAGTGACCCGGGAGTAAGGTGAGATAAAATACTCCTAAGGGGTAGAAACCGCCTCTTAATGATTGTTCCATAAGAATAACATTGGGTTGATTTTAGTAAATTAATAACAGCTGTTTTGTAAATAAATAAACATGTTTATTTTGTATGTTTGACATTGTACTATTGATGAATTAGAGGTTTAATCTTCAGCTGTTAACACGTTTGAAATAGGCTAAGTAATACAATGGGGTATTTATACCAATAATAACGCAAGTAGTGTGAATGAGATTGTAAATAAATTTAATATTGTAATTGTACGTTATACAGTTAATCTACTGTATAGTTAAATGTCACATGCCGAGGCCGAAAGCCGAGGTGTGTCGAGCGAAGCGAGCATCGGGGTTGGCAAGCGAAGCGTGCAGGGGTGTCCCCTAGTTGGATATAAAGTTGTTCCCTAGTTGGAAGCTGGCTGCACGTTTCATTTATTAACGGTAAACACCATTTTTACAAAAGGTTTAGCCAAAGTTATTAAGACACTATACAGGATAATCAACAAGATATATAATATAAAATAGATAACAACTAACTACATACATAATTATATATATAAAACTCATACAAAGTAAATTTTAATACATATTAAAAATATGCAATTATATAAAGGAATAGATTATGAATACAAAAATATAACATTAAATATAGCTAAATGGAACAAAAATTAAATATAACAAGGTTATAAACATGCTAAATATAAAGATATACACAAATAAAGATTGGCATTAAGAGCCCAGTCACACTAAGTCATATTCTCATAAATTAAAAACTTCCATTTATATAAACACATTTTGATTATATAATCAAACTTAATATTACCGAAGGGAAGCGGAGAAATATTTCATTTATTTGTATTTAGAACAATACGTGTTTATATTTAGTTTATTATATTTAAATCTTCTTTTCAACATAATTAACATAAAATAAATCTTTTCTACGTACTGTATTTATATTTCCAAATCCCTTTTAAGAGAACTGGACTAAGGAAGCTGTTAAATTTCCAGGAACATTACAAAAAATTAAATGTTTATTTCTAATCGTTATTGAGGCTAGAGGTGAATTAGAAGTCATTAACAGAATAGTGAAATAAAAAATAACAGATAAATATCACGAGACAAAAGTTTAATAATATTTGGTAAAACATTATTGAACATTTATGATCTGATTCAGATTTTAGAGTTCCGATAATAATTTCTTTAACATGCCAAGGTTAGTTTCAATAGATGCAAATTCGACATTTAAATTGACTTTGATATGCAATCTAATCGTAAATTTCAGTTAAGTTCTAGAAACGTTTCATTAATAATTCCTTAATGGACACATTTCTTTTAAGAGAATTATACATAATCAAAACTTAAGTGCAAATATTTTATTTATAAAGGCACTTCATAGTTTACTTTATTTATAATTCCAAGTTTATGTCTGTAGCTCTAACGGCATTAATTTTGAATCATAACGGCATTCATTTCATAGTTTTTAATAAATTAAACACGTCAAGTAGACCATTACACAGTTTGGGATCGTCTCTAAGCCATTGTCTTACTGGTATTGAGTGATATTGCATATCGTCGGTGCGTGCTGTATGGCAGTATTGCATGCCCCGTTGATGGATAGACCGACTCCACATTTTAACCACTTTAATCCACCATTATCACATTTTTATGTTTTTATGTTTTTATGAGTCAGGATGAATGTGTCCTAGTTATAAAGATCGTGTTATAATTCGTACTTTATGTCCTCCACTGTCCCATATTTGGTAAAAACATATTAGTGATATAAAACCCCATTAAAAAAATAAATATACCTCTTAAGATAAAGAATTGAAAAAAAGCAACATAAAGATATTATAGTTTTCTTTCATTTGACAAAGTTTGCTCCGACAGGTAAAAAGCTTGTTACATAATTAATATTTGTGACATACTTCCTGGTACTTGTTTATCAATAAACATTAATTGTTATATACCTCATACTGAGCTCATTTGAAAACATTAATTGTGATATACCACATATTAAATTCGTTTGATAACATTAACATTTCCGTCTTCCCTGGCAATGTTCCCAACATAAACATTAATTGTGATATACCACATATTAAATTCGTTTGATAACATTAACATTTCCGTCTTCCCTGGCAATGTTCCCAACATAAACATTAATTGTGCTATACCACATATTAAATTCGTTTGATAACATTAACATTTCCGTCTTCCCTGGCAATGTTCCCAACATAAACATTAATCATGTTAATCCCCTACCAGGTTCTACCTATTTAAACTGTATTAATTGTATTCTTCCTTGTTTTTTCCCATTTAAACATGATCAAACAAGAAGTATGTAATTTTTGTTTTGTTTTGTTTGTTTGTACAATCTCTATATCTTAATTTTGAACTCACCTACAAGAGAATGAAGTACTGAAAAACAATTCAGAATTTCAATTGGCTAAATATATTAATTTATGGTTTTTAGTATGATAAATAAGTTTTTTTTGGTTAAAATACATGAAAAAGAACATCATCTATAGTTTATTAGGCTTACGTAAAGTAATTCACTTATATGAATTAATAAATTTACAATTTCCTACTGACTGAGAAAACGCATTTATTCATTTGTTTGTATCTTCTTATATTACGGTAAATCTTACTTATATTATACACCTTTGTATGGTTAGCTGGTTAATTATTGGTAAATGTTATAGAGTATATATTTTCAGCCCTCTTGTTGGCCTAGTGGTTGGCATTTCTGCGTCATTCTAAAGGATCATAGGCTAAAATCTGAAGAGGTCTTCTTAAATATTTGTCTGAAGGGTTTGGACCGTTGTCCCTCAACACGTTTAAACACAAAGTAAAAAAGCCATTAATAAAAAAAATAATAATAAAAAAGAGCTTAACAATTTCGTACTTGAGAGTCATACAATATTGAACCAAAGAGATGCAATATCAACAACTACGAGACGCCTCCAGGCAGTCTGGTCTCGTCTCTCTACGGCATGTACGCGTAGTATTATAATATTGATAGACCCCAATGATTACTAGTACAGTTGATGCTGTTTATTTTTCTGATAGTAAGAACAATGTTTCCAGAGTATTTTATTCCTTATAACAATTAATATATATTTTTCAAAAATATTATTTCAAATGTTTGGCCAATTTTTATGTATTCCTTTTACTTGTTACTTTGCTATTCAGCCGAACACCGTTACTACTCCTATATCGTGTACCTATTACGTTACAATCTCCTCTAATTCTATAATCTAATAGTATCACGGATCCATATTGTTCATAGAGATTTATGTCTACACTTCCTTCGTGTCAGTACTACTTTGATGTAACATAGGTTTTTGGAGATTATTTACACTGACATGACTGCTTTAGTCCTTAAAAGTGTTTTAAAGATCCCTTACTTGGACAGAGCATATTACCAATAGCATATTACAACACTCTAGCCGGGATAGAGATAAAAAGCAATTCTCTATACACAACAGAGGTGAAAATATAATTCTACTGGCCGACAGCCCTTACTTAGCTGCAAGGTGGGACCCCTACGCAAGCAATCGCATCAATCAAAACGCTCAGCCTGCTGTCGTTCTCCTACATAACAATAGTTTTATAGTCCTCTACGCAAGCAATCGCATCAATCAACACGCTCAGCCTGCTGTCGTTCTCCTACATAACAATAGTTTTATAGTCCTCTACGCAAGCAATCGCATCAATCTAAACGCTCAGCCTGCTGTCGTTCTCCTACATAACAATAGTTTTATAGTCCTCTACGCAAGCAATCGCATCAATCAACACGCTCAGCCTGCTGTCGTTCTCCTACATAACAATAGTTTTATAGTCCTCTACGCAAGCAATCGCATCAATCTAAACGCTCAGCCTGCTGTCGTTCTCCTACATAACATTGTTTTATAGTCCCCTACACAAGCAATCGCATCAATCTAAATGCTCAGCCTGCTGTCGTTCTCCTACATAACATAGTTTTATAGTCGTCTACGCAAGCAATCGCATCAATCAAAATGCTCAGCCTGCTGTCTTTCTCCTACATAACATAGTTTTATAGTCGTCTACGCAAGCAATCGCATCAATCAAAACGCTCAGCCTGCTGTCGTTCTCCTACACAACAATAGTTTTATAGTACTCTACGCAAGCAATCGCATCAATCTAAATGCTCAGCCTGCTGTCGTTCTCCTACATAACAATAGTTTTATAGTACTCTACGCAAGCAATCGCATCAATCTAAATGCTCAGCCTGCTGTCGTTCTCCTACATAACAATAGTTTTATAGTACTCTACGCAAGCAATCACATCAATCTAAATGCTCAGCCTGCTGTCGTTCTCCTACATAACAATAGTTTTATAGTACTCTACGCAAGCAATCGCATCAATCTAAATGCTCAGCCTGCTGTCGTTCTCCTACATAACAATAGTTTTATAGTACTCTACGCAAGCAATCACATCAATCTAAATGCTCAGCCTGCTGTCGTTCTCCTACATAACAATAGTTTTATAGTACTCTACGCAAGCAATCGCATCAATCTAAATGCTCAGCCTGCTGTCGTTCTCCTACATAACAATAGTTTTATAGTACTCTACGCAAGCAATCGCATCAATCTAAATGCTCAGCCTGCTGTCGTTCTCCTACATAACATAGTTTTATAGTCGTCTACGCAAGCAATCGCATCAATCAAAACGCTCAGCCTGCTGTCGTTCTCCTACATAACAATAGTTTTATAGTACTCTACGCAAGCAATCGCATCAATCTAAATGCTCAGCCTGCTGTCGTTCTCCTACATAACATAGTTTTATAGTCGTCTACGCAAGCAATCGCATCAATCAAAATGCTCAGCCTGCTGTCGTTCTCCTACATAACATAGTTTTATAGTCGTCTACGCAAGCAATCGCATCAATCTAAATGCTCAGCCTGCTGTCGTTCTCCTACATAACATAGTTTTATAGTCGTCTACGCAAGCAATCGCATCAATCTAAATGCTCAGCCTGCTGTCGTTCTCCTACATAACATAGTTTTATAGTCGTCTACGCAAGCAATCGCATCAATCAAAATGCTCAGCCTGCTGTCTTTCTCCTACATAACATAGTTTTATAGTCGTCTACGCAAGCAATCGCATCAATCTAAATGCTCAGCCTGCTGTCGTTCTCCTACATAACATAGTTTTATAGTCGTCTATGCAAGCAATCGCATCAATCTAAATGCTCAGCCTGCTGTCGTTCTCCTACATAACATAGTTTTATAGTCGTCTACGCAAGCAATCGCATCAATCTAAATGCTCAGCCTGCTGTCGTTCTAGTTTTATAGGTAATAAATCCCTTTAAGTCTACTTCAAGGAGATGAAAAGTACATACAAATCAAGAAGAAATGATCTTAAACATTTTAAAAGGAATACTAAGTTGACCGAGATTATGTGTCATGTTTATGTTTTTTGTATCAGCGGTTTGTAATAGATTATTAAATTAAATTGTATAGCTTTTGCTACTCTCATAGAAAAAGAGAAAACTCTTTTGATGTTGCTGTTTTTAGTACTTTGAAGTGGTATTTCAATAAATTATTTTTACCAGGTCACTATGAAATCAAATTTAACTTTTCTTAACATTTCATCAAAATCTGTTCAGTGCTTCCGAGGATTTTGTGAATAGCGAGTTTTGTAATTTATATATTCAGATGTTAATATTGTTTATGTAAGCTGTATGTTTATGCTTCGCAGACCTTAGCAGTCGGCATAAAAATCACAATCTATATAAACATGTCAATGTTATGATTTAATATTCAATTTAATTAGATTGAAAAAAAAGTAAAGGAATCTGCTGATGACCATCGACTGTTCATTTGTCACACAAGGGTATTAATAACTCTTCTAAGAGATAGTAGCCCTTAGTTTGTAACAAATATTCATAAAACTTAAATACTCATAAACTAATTTTAAATTATTATTCGCCCATATTTTGAGTATCAGTTTCTTCAGAATAAATACAATTAACTATATAAATAAATATTGTGGGGAAAAAAATACTGGCCACCCTGAATGCTTCGAGTGCCAGCCAATCACCTCGGCTTTCGGCCCGTGACTTGACAGCAAATAATAGTAGATTAACTTTATAACGTAAAATCACAATATTAAATTTATATTTACATAATATCACTCACATTACTTGCGTTGCTACCTATTTTATAACAGGTATATTTATTGTCATAAATACCCACTTAGCCTATTTGGAACGTGATGATTTTATTTGTTTTTGTTAAACAGATGAAGATTAATAAAATAAATACAAAATTGCATTCGATTCCCGCTGAACTCTTTAAGTCGAGTAGAGCGGAGCATTACGATCTAATGTGAAAAAAAATTGGGTGTGCGTCGGACCACACGGTGGAAGTTATACTTCTTTGGCCATTCTCATACACCCACTCACGCACACAAACAGACAGGATATATAAATGAAATATAAGACATTTTTCAATATTATTCAATATATTTATCTTCAATATATTATACGTGACTTCATTATTTTATTATACACCTATATTATCATTATCAGTAATTTCTTCGATTAAATGTCTTCGATTAACAATCGATTAATCGATAGTTCTTAAAAATTTGTTCTTACTTTTCAGCGTGACGCGGTTTCTCGACCAACATCCCATCCCAAAGTGTCTAACGGGCGCAAAGAAGTATAACTTCAAAAACCTATATTTTTTTTGTAAGCATAGGTTGTATATGCTTACAACCTTTCCTGGCTTGACATAATGAAAGATCTAACCTTCACAATATTACAAACACCATTGTTTACATTCCAACAGCTGTTGGAAACTTTTTGGAAATCAATATTTACATTTGAACAGCTGTTTGATTAATTTAAATCTCTTTCCATGTTACTCTTATGTCCGAATGGTATACTTTGAAGACTTCCCATACACTTCAGGGTGAAAATATTGAATAAATGACCTTAATATACAACTACGAACAGAGGCAAATTTTTTAACAACTCAACTTTTTTAATTGGTCAAGAAATAAAGGAGGAGTTTCGTTGACATAAAACGGCTCACGTATTACATAAAAGGATATTAACCTCACTCAGCTTACCTAGTAATGTTAACTAATTGGCGAATATCAGCTAACTCAACTGTTTACTATCTTTGTTTTTCTGTTTATATTTATTGTTTTATATATATATATATATATATATATATATATATATATATATATATATATATATATATATATATTTACTGCCTTGCTTTATAAAACATGATATATATATATATATATATATATATATCATGTTTTATAAAGCAAGGCAGTAAAAATACATGAGCATGTAAACTGCGAGCCAGAGGAGAGTAGAGGCTGAGGCTCAGTCTCAGCTCCGTCCGGTTGGCAGCACTTTCTGAAAGGCCAACTCGCAAAGCTTTCATTACAGAGGGGTGGGAGTATTGCTATCCAACAGACTGAGTAAAATATGCTTCATAAAATATGATTTACACGAAAATACAGTTGCGTGAATAAAAGACTGCGAGCGTAAATACAAGTGTACAATACATAACGAGGAAACAGAAAACGTTAAAATAATTTCAATGAGAGATCATTTCTTTATAAGAAATATATAATTATATAGAATAAAATATTTGTGAAATTTAACTTATTTGGTAATTAGATAAATATAAGGACAACGCGATATTCAGTCTTGAAAACCAACTACAGACAAGAAGGTGGGACTGAAGACACATATGACATGACTGTGATAATATTTTTGACTAGGTTTAGCACTTAACTCAACAATTAATCTGGTCGAAAATCAAGTCAGGTGATGATGAAACACTCAATAAAGAATTATTGGTCTTCAGAGTATTGTTAGGCACAATGTATATATGTATTTTTGACATAGTTCCGTTAATTTAAAGGATATTTTAACCATATTTTTTAATTTTACATATTTTTACGAATCCGAAAACTATTTATATCTTTAACAACAATTTCTCGAGATATAACGGAAAAACTAATTTTGCGGCGAATCACGATTAGCATACATTACTTGATCATTATAGACTACAACTATTAACAACAAAAACTTAATTCGCCTATTTGTCCGCGGAGGTACGGCCGGATCTATCTTGGAGGCTATCTTGGAGGTTAGGCACCCGAATTTAACGCAAATTATACGAATGTTTGTTGAGTTAATATAATAGACAATTAGGATAAGTTAGGTTATATTTGGTTAGGCAAGTAAAAAGTGTATCTAATTATCGGGCCGAAAGAATATTTTTATTGAAACCCCAATTATATATTCATATTCTTGCAAAAAACATGTAGAATTAAAACTGTGTTTGAAAAATAATAATTTTAAAAAGTAGGATTTTTCAGTATTAGCTATGAAAAACTACTTTTAAATTTTTCGATAAAAACGATTTGCCGCTGTTGATTTCAACCTCTTCAAGATATGTAAACTCACATTTCACCACTTTTTCAACAAGAATTCGTATTTTACCAAGGGTTACGTAGCAAAGATGGCAAAAAATAAATCTTTGTGAAGTGGAATTTTACTTGTTCGAACTTACTATGTCGAATGAAGCATTCATGCATATAATTTTTTCCAAACAAATTGCAATTGATAATGAATTAAATTGTGCGTTGGGATTGCTTTGTGAATTCTTAATTAGATGTATAGAAAAAAATATAAAAAATATTTTAATATGATAACGTTTAAAATGAAACCTCATACACAACTTTTGGTCAATGAATAACGAAAAATTATTGATTTGCAAATAAAATTGTTTTATAGGATTAAAATTAACGTGGCCTCTGCAGACTTTTAATGATTTCTCTAAGATATTTGGCCATGATAGTATTAGGGGTGGAGTACTCATAAATGTTATCTTTTTCAGTATCGGATAGTAGATTATGGTTTATGAGAAGAATATCTTTAGTTTGATATCCCATTTCGTTGTTTTAGTTCAGTATTCAGGAATAAATGAGTATATGTGAATTATGTTATTACATCCCTCAGTCTAGCGTTGGAAGGTCTTACTGCACAGCGTGTTCTAAAACCAAGATGAGTTAATAGAGTGGGTAGCGAGGCCGGTTTGGTAGTCAGCTTGTAACTTTCCTCAGACTCAACCGATTCGAGTAATAAGAAATGTTTTAGAAGGAGCTGATTCACCAGGGTTTCAAAATTTGTATCACGGTAGGGTGATAGTTAAAGGCCTACAAATAAATGGTGAGCATAGTAAAATTGGGCTTTTCAAATCATTTTAAACATTCTTACATTCTTACATATAAGACGCCGACACAACGTTGTGCGTATTTTAAGGCGAATATGAATGGTTTTTTATATATATAAACCACTCATAAGCCCACATATAACATAACAAAATTAATACTTTTATAACATGGAAAATTATCGGGAAACCCTTTAATAGAAATATTTTAACAATAGAAGACTTGTCTTTAAAAATGCATATATTATTGTGAATATGTTGTATAATGAGCAGGTCGACTCCGTTTGAACAAGATCTTAGTAAACTTTGATCGAACATCAGTGTCGAACCCCCTTGGTTCATTCATGGACGGAAAGACAGATGACAAACTGACCTGTTGTCCGGAGAGTTTGTGTGACTATCTCGATTTCTGTCGATCCCCTTAGTTCATTCATGGACGGAGATGACAAACTGACCTTTTGTCCAGAAAGTTTTTATGATTGTTTTTATTGTAATTGACGGCCCACTTCCTTATTAACGTATAGCAGGACATATTACAAACATACCTGTGATCCAGGCAGTTCATGTGATTATCTTTAACCGTGTTAACCCTCATCGTTCATTCATGGATAGAGGAAAGGGCGACAACTTTACTATTGTAACTGACGACCCACTTCCTTATTCACGTATAGCAGGACATATTACAAACATACCTGTGATCCAGGCAGTTCATGTGACTATCTTTAACCGTGTTAACCCTCATCGTTCATTCATGGATAGAGGAAAGGGTGACAACTTGACTATTGTAACTGACGACCCACTTCCTTATTCACGTATAGCAGGACATATTACAAACATACCTGTGATCCAGACAGTTCATGTGTCTATCTTTAACCGTGTTAACCCTCATCGTTCATTCATGGATAGAGGAAAGGGCGTCAACTTGACTATTGTAACTGACGACCCACTTCCTTATTCACGTATAGCAGGACATATTACAAACATACCTGTGATCCAGACAGTTCATGTGACTATCTTTAACCGTGTTAACCCTCATCGTTCATTCATGGAAAGAGGAAAGGGTGACAACTTGACTATTGTAACTGACGACCCACTTCCTTATTCACGTATAGCAGGACATATTACAAACATACCTGTGATCCAGACAGTTCATGTGACTATCTTTAACCGTGTTAACCCTCATCGTTCATTCATGGATAGAGGAAAGGGTGACAACTTGACTATTGTCCGGGGCATTTGTGAGAGAGTTTCATTTGTTCTTCGTCCATTCACAACTTTATTCAAATGTAGTAGTTACATTATCTGTTTAATCATACTTTGGGAACTTGGACAGTTTAAGCATTTTCAATTCCAACAGTAATACATATCTGTAATTCTTTTTCAATGTTCTATTTTACATAACACGATAATCCACCCTGAAAGACCGAAACTTTGTCATTTCATAGAATAGTTTCAAGAGGATGACGAAGTTTCACCAAATCCCTTAATCTTCTTCAACTTGCCTGACTTTTCCCATTAGTGTGTGTCTGCAGACACTTGTATTAATCTATTATGCCCGTTAAATCGATAAACCAAGAATAAATAACAGCCCTTACACAAACCAAGTTGTAGCGATTATTCAGAAGTTTTATACTAAAACTGGTAATTAATACCAGTCCATGATGTGTTTTTTGTGTGTATTTATTTTCTTATCCTCAGAATAGCTACTGTCAATTTGTGTCATCAGTAAATGTTTGCTGCATTATTACATGTGAGGACTAAAATTTATTCAAATATATATTTTAAACTGCGAACATTTAAAAAGTATGTTGTAAGAATTAGAATTAGTTGTATTGTTACTACAACACTTACGGTGAAAATAAGTCCAATCCACCCAAAAAAGTTCTTTTGGCAGGTGGTGTATTACATATTTCATAATAACACATAAATTACAGCCATTGAATTTAAACATTAAAATATAATTTTAAATAATATGTGTCTCAAATTATCAGCCGTTTTTCTAGTCCATTGGGAGCGCTAGTGTAGTCCCATGTAAATGTAATGTATTTTAAACCAGCTGTTGTTGCTGGCCTCACTAGCTAACCAAATTACAGGCACCTATTAGATGGGATATCTATTGTAGGTGTATATAATCAAGGGTCAGTACATACAAGAGGCGTCTAACAATAGGAACGTTTGTCTTGTTGGCTCAAATTTCAGGTGAGACTTTACCTTCAATATACCTTCCACTAGAATCGAACTGGACTGACTAGAGTTTAGGGATCATTTTGAATACAGGATATGAAACGAATAATGTTTCGTATTTATATATTGTGGGAAGGGGAGGCACATATCAGAATGGATGTGCTGTATGCTTAAGTAATGAGAACATATTAATTAATCTTATTTCTTTCTTAAATCATAGATTTTACTACAAAAATGGAGTTTCTACGTTCCGTATAGACCTCAGCCATACAAATTTTTATTAGAGTAATTTGAAAACAGAAAACAAACTAGAATTTTAAACCAAACTGCATAGTGTGTGTTGATGATTTAAATATTTTTAATACTAAGTCTTTAGCCAGTCAACATATCATGTACAGTGGCAGCCGAGGACAGGTCAAACGACAGGCCAACCTGACAGACCGAGAGTGGGAATCACGGAACGACAGAGTCCGAGCCAACGGTCACGAATGTAAACAAAATGGCAGCGCACGAGCGATCTCAGGCAGTCTGGCAAACCACGACAAGTAACAAAATGTACCGGTCAAACGACCCGGTACAACCGATCGAGTCGGCACTGGAGCTCCCGTCTATTTGGCCGCAGTGATGGGGTACCTCGCCGCCAAGGTGCTCGAGTTGGCTGGCAACACTGCCCGTGACAACAAGAAGACCAGGATCATTCCTCGTCATCTGCAGCTGGCAATCAGGAACGACAGAGTCAGAGCCAACGGCCACGAAAGTAAACAAAATGGTAGCGCACGAGCGATCTCAGGCTGCCTGGCAAACCACGACGACAAGTAACAAAATATAACGGTCAAACGACCCGGTAAAATACTTGTTTTCTCAATAGTTATAAAAATGTATAATACATACGTTTTTAATTACACAATGCATATCTAATGATTTTTTATTTAATGTTGTGTTTATATTCCCCAATTTTTATTTAAAGAAGTTTTGTTAACACATTACTTGTTTATTAGCTATTAAGGTTTTAATAATCAATCTTAATTTAACGGTAACCAAACCAGAGTATCAGACTCACGGTTAATGGCCTGCAAACAGCGCATGCCAGACAGATTATGTCTCTCTCCACGCACTGTATAGTCACTTCAAGAGGTATAGATCAGTCATAACAACAATGATCACACTTGCCACCGTGTTTACATTGGAACTTCAATAGTGTTGTTTAATCAATTGAGTTGTAATGGTTGTAGATGGTTTATAAATTGATATAGTAATATTTCCCAGTGTTGACAAAAATTAAATTTGTTAAATTTGTTCTAACCATGCTTAAAATATTTTACCATCATTTATTTAGTATGTTTGTATATGACTGTACCTTACAACTCACTGCCGCTGGAGGGGAACTGTGGTGGGAGATGAATATTCTCTCTCCTCTCCGGGCCATTTACTGCACAATTAATCTGGGCTCTTTTATGCAAACATTAGCCTATTTAAAGAACTATCTTGAAATGTATACGTTGGTTTAAGAGTTAGGACTACTAGTTTAATAGTAACTATAATTAAGTACCCTTTTATTAACTTTTTTATAATAATACATATATTTTATTCGGCTTTTTTGAATAAACATTAAATATCTATCGTTACTATCAGCTGTTGTTTGTTATTGTAATATTTGCTGTTAATATTGTTAGTAGCAACACTCCCGCACGCACAGACTAATTTGCTCAATCATTTGGGTTTATGACTACCGTGCTTAATTTTTTACAATGGTTAATATCTTATGAATAATAGGTTATTTTTCAGGCCTGTATAGTGTTCTCTGTGATTTACTTTAAAATCATTTATCTGTCCACTGTTTTGACATTTTTTAATGGTTAAAAATTAATAACTTAAGCAACATATTGTAAAAGCAACATCGAATATGTAAAAATAAGCACAAATTAAAAAAAAAGTTATATTATCTTTTGACAATTCCGACCGATATAATAATTACTTTTGGTGGCCTTTTTACTTCAGACATAAATCACGGTATAAATCAACGTAAATCTGAATAGACAAGTTATCACTCTGAACACAAGTGGTAAAACAATATTCATGAAACCACTAAATGTTGTACAGGTTTAATTGAAAATGTAAATGACTCCTTTTCCAATTGAAATATACAGAAAAGCCGGGCGTAAATTTAACCTCTTGCATCTTTTGAAAACCTTTCGAAAGTATTAAACAGCTTTGGAAACAATATTGATGTCAATTACTTTATAAACGCTTTTAATGGACGTAATCAGCACAATTTTGGTATCGATATTTGATTTTTTTAGGAAAGAGGATGAACATTTTTCAATGCAGTAACGTAACTAAACTTGTATTGAGTTATTCAACTACAAAGCAGTTTTTATCACTATTTTATTAACGAGAATATGGGCTCCCACTGCCAGTTCCTTTTTTTTCTTTTTATAATTAAACGTTAACACGAAATTGCCTCAGAGTAAAGTTACGTGCTAGACGTGCTACACAGTAGTGTTGGTTGAATAATAAGGACGATTATTGATAGTAAAGTCTCGCGGAAAGACAAACAAATACAACTTAAAATTGGTAATTAAAACGTTTGTGATGGCCAAAGAATTTCGGAGGAATTCAATTCCTTCTTTTCATCAACAGGATTTAATCAAGGACCGCACCCTCAGCGAGGTCATAATCCTGTTCCCTTGAGACCGAGTCCAGTAACTTATATGGAAATGGCCCTTGTAACGGAACACGAGATTGAGAAAGTAATTAGGGAGCTGGCATCTAAAAAGTCAAGTGATGTGAACCTCATGTCTACATTTCTTTTAAAAAAGTGTTCAGCCCCTATTTTAACCCTCTGGAACATCTAATAAATTTCTCCTTTTCAACAGGAAGTTTTTCCTCAAAATTTAAAACCACAAAGGTGACAGCGATTTTCAAAAAAGATGATCCGATATCAATTCAAAATTACCGACCTGTCTCCATTTCACCTATCATTAGTAAAGACTTTAAAAAATACCATCTCATTTCAAAAAATCAATTTGGATTCAGGAAAGGTCTATCAACAATCGATGCAGTCGTGAGTTTGATAGAAAAAATTGTAGAGGGCTTGGAGGGTAAAAGTCCACACTTAGTGTGATTGTGTTGACCACTCCATCCTTCCTCAGAAACTGTATGTTTATGGAATCCGAAGAATTCCATTCCAGTGGCTTGAGTCATACCTAAATAACAGGTCACAAATTAATCAAATTTTCGAAGTACACTCTAGATCAAGGAACATTAAGTAAGGAGTCCCGCAAGGATCAATCCTTAGCCCCTTCCTTTTTCTCGTCTATGTAAACGATATTGGTTCATGACTGCAGCATGGGACACTCGTGCAGTATGCTGATGACACAACTGCCTCTTTCTCGAAAAATGCAAATGAGGAATTGGAAGTGCGGGAATTTATTGAAATAAATAAATGTATTCAGCACTTTCAATAACTCAATCTTAATAAAAATTCTGAAAAATCAGCACGTATGCGGTTTTGTTTGCATGCGTCGGACTTTGAAGGAGGACCGACAGTCCATGATGAACGAAACGGAAATCAAAGAGATTAATTCAACCAAATTCCTTGGAAAACACCTAGATCGAGGGTTGACTTGGAATGACTACGTTGAAAATATGTATAAAAAATTAGCATCAGTCATTTATGTTTTGATAAATTTAGCTAAACTCTGCCCAACTCAGTTACTGATGACGGCTTATTATGGTTTGATTTATCCTCACATGGCCTATGGAGTAGTGCTATGGGGAGGATGTTCAAATGCAAACTTACTCAGAATGTTTAGAATTCAGAAAGTAGCAGTTAGAACCATCCTAAAATTGAATTATAGAGAGTCGTGCAGACCAAAATTCAAATAGTTGAATCTGTTGACATTACCTTCCCTCTATTTATTTGAGACCGCGACATATTGTATGTCTAGGACCGCTCTAATAAGAGGCATAGATACACACAACACTAGAGGCAGGAACAACTACCGAACTGGCCAACACAGGATGGTACTATATGAACGGGTATGATGGTACTATTGCCTTCATAGATGGGAGTTCGTATAGTCAATAGCTTACCATAATTTATAAAATGTGCTACAACGCCCAAGGCGTTTAGGAATCGTCTAAAAAATACTTTCTAAACATGCATTTTCTAGTATAGACGAATTCTTTGCACATAAATGAGAGGGGGAAGATCTACAAAATTATCAATAGTGAAGTTGAAGAGGTTAATTAGCGATAAATGGGAATTTGGGTGTCTGCCCTTTATCTGTGTGTCTGAAAGTGTGGATTGTAGTGTATGAATGGCATATTCAAATTCAAATTCAAATTCAAATCGTTTATTTGTCAATTAACAATAGTATATTGCATAACAATGGTCAATATAAATACAATAAAACAAAGGTTAAAATTGTGAGGGCTTAAACCTAATTAGAGCTATGTTTATCATACTTAGACATCAAGTATTCACTTACAGAGTAAAATTCCTTTTCAATCAGGAAACATTTTAGTCTTAACCTAAACTTACTAACTACGGTTACTGCTCTCAATTCCAGAGGGAGACTGTTAAATAATTTAATTGCGTGACTATTGTCATATTATTAAATATCGTGACTATTGCAATACAATTGTTTATAATTGACCATATGCAATACAATTATTATTATTATAGTGTTAAGAAGGGGCACTTATTAATTTGTGTCTCTTCCCAAGTGTACATTTGTGAGTAAGTCCATTTGCGTCATTTATATTTTTAAAAATCCTCAGTATAGTAAATTTATGTAGCTACTAACTGGTTGTTGCGCAAAATGTTTACACAATGCACCGCCGTCATCATTTTTCAGTGTTCAGTCACTAAATAACAAGTTATGTGTACTAACTAAAAATTTAATAAAATTTCTAAACTATGTCATTTTACTCAAACTGAAACTAAACGATTATCTAAAATGAACTGTCGTATAGATTGTATCATCTTATTGGTATCAAAGTTACGATCATGCTTCTTATCAAATAAAAAATAGTTATATTTCAATTAACATGGAAATATATATAATATAATATATAATATTTATATAATATTTATATAATATTTATATAAATGCGAGTAAATATTGTTAACAGATCATAAAAACACGTTTTAATAATTGAAGATAAATTCGCTGTAAAGCCTATAATAATTAAAAACAACAAAGAAGACAAAAATCATATAGAGAATAGTATTTTCTAATCACCTATGTACAAAAGTCATACTCTTCACAGAACCCAAGTAATCTCACCCACATCAGGCGGCAAGCAAGGACCCTCCTCTAAATAATGCTTTCCCCATCCTTATTTGGTATGTTGTTAAGAACATGGTTATCGTTATTGAGTCTAATGGTAAATTAATTACTACTCTACATAATGCTACAATATGGAAATATCATGAAGTACAAGTTTCCCATATTACTTATTATTTGATCCACTAAATATTTGATGAAAATGTATTTATTATTATTATTAAGACAGAAATTAACTGTCAATATTACGCCCATATAGTAAAATACAAACTTTCAAAGAGTTTTGAGTAGATTGTTTCTCATAAGGTTACAGAAAATAAACAGCAACATCTGCTCCAAGGAAAGGAACAGCAACGTCTACTCTAAGGAAAGGATCAGCGACGTCTGCTCCAAGGAAAGGAACAGCAACGTCTGCTCCAAGGAAAGGAACATCAACGTCTGCTCCAAGAAAAGGAACATCAATGTCTGCTCTAAGGAAAGGATCAGCAACGTCTGCTCCAAGGAAAGGAACAGCAACGTCTGCTCTAAGGAAAGGAACATCAACGTCTGCTCCAGGGAAAGGAACATCAACGTCTGCTCTAAGGAAAGGATCAGCAACGTCTGCTCCAAGGAAAGGAACAGCAACGTCTGCTCCAAGGAAATGAACAGCAACGTCTGCTCCAAGGAAAGAAAAAAATAACATGATCCTTCTTGAAGAAAAAACAGCTTTGATTGTAATTCATAGTCCGATTGGGACCATTTGTTAATATATGAATTCATAATAAGCAAATTATAATTGGGGCGGACACTAAGCGACCTGAGTGTTATATTTAGTACATGGAGGGGTTTCAACAGTCGAGGGTAATCTTTCCACCTCTCAGCTACCGTGCATTACGGGTATGAATAACGTCCTCTTTCATGTACTCAACATCCGCAAAATTGTTAATGTTAGTGTTAATCAAACCAACCAATGGTCATTGCTGTTAATGGTGTAGCGGGAGGGGCTTGCTATTGCGCTATCAGCACATGGCCTTCCGTCATCCAGGCTGCAATGACAATTTTTAAATGGAGTTACACAGTTCTCTATCGCACTTCTACCACTCAATGCATCTTTCTTGCACCAATGCATGCAGTAGGTAACTTTCTAAGCAACCTATCCATAATTGTCTTCATTTAAAATTATGAATAAATTTGTATACAATAGAATAGAAAAAAACCGTTTCTTTGCTGTGTCCGATCATCAAAATGGGAACAATAGGCCTATATGTAAGAACTGCCTTTTGTCAAAATATTACCTTACATGGGACTTTTGTGGGCTTATAAAGACGGCGGAGGTCCCTAACAATTATAGTCATCTACCTATATCCATCCCCGACAGTCGTTTTAGTGTTATTATAACTGAGCTTTCGCATGATCTCACTCTTCAATTTCAAGAAACCGGTTTTTCATTAGTTAATTAATAATTTTTTAAGATAATAGGTTTTATTTTCTTTTTTACCACCAACATACTGTTAGCATTTAGTGATGTCAATCATTATGAATTAATGTAACGTTTTAAATTATTATATCCCGCACAGCGACAAAGTGTTGTAACTCAGGTACTTTGGGGCTCAGTACTCTTAATACCACATAGCGTTCGCTTAGTGATTACCATCAGCGTGGACACTAATACAGACGTTTAGGGTGTCCATGTTGGGTATAGAAGTCAGAATTTGAAAGTCAGAGAAGATATCTAATTAGGAGGTTTGTTAGGTAGCCGAAAATCAGATTAGCTCTACGTGGTTTGATTAAATGATAAATATTATGTCCACTGGCTATTTGGTTGTAAATAAATTTCTTTCTAAGAATAAGTAAATCTTATATGGAAAAAAACTATGCTCGTTCATCTACACTCGTAAAAATTATTCACAATTGAAATTGGCATCTTAGTGAAAAATAAAAATAATGCCAAACCTTTCTTCGTGGTTTAGTTGAGTCATAAATTACGTAATTCCGTGAATATTAAAAAAAATCTCTACTTTTGTGATATTTCGTCCGTTTATCAGGCTTATTAGATGTTTTTATATAAGTTGGTAGTAATAACTAAAAAATAATTAGGTCTTTAGAATAACTGTAACAGAAGAGCTGGACTGTAAAATGACGTTACAACTGAACAAATTACCAGTTTGATTCCTCCGAAATAGTATTTGTTTACAAAATTCACGATATTTGATTCTGAGAATAGATAAAATATAGATTGAAATTATTAAAAAGAAATCACCAAGACAATGAAAAATGGACATGTTAATCAATATAATACACTTTGAGTGAAATAAGAATCAGTTGATGTTGTTTATAAAATTTTGTCAGCTGACTTACAACAAATAATTTTGTATTATCTGAGAAAGAAACAGAAATCGTACTTGAAGGTTAATTAACGATTTAATTTTCCAAGTTGAGGTAAGTTATATCATATTAATACAATTAAGATAACGTATCTAACTGGTTTGTTTTACTGCTTATATTTAAAAACTGACAAACGGAAGTAGATAAACCCTTATCTTAGGGCTGAGTACGAAACGTAATATTAGTATGTCAATAGAAAAATTGGATCTTTGTATGTACCTATGTAGTATTAATGAATTATTATTACAAAACATAAAATGAGGTCCAGTGGCCTTGATTGTAGGTTTCCGATATCGGTGTCAAACAACATCAAACCTGGCTGTTCCTTGGATGGGTGACCGGTGATGGTGGAATGGAAGTCACTTTCAAAGTTGTTGGTCCCCAATTTACGTGTTATAAAAGGCTTCTTGGCCCAAATTTCACCTAGTACAATGATATCTCTTTTAGCTTCGATAATACTAGTGAATTAGAATTGTACCCATACATTATTAATTAATCATTCTGAGTTATATCTAAATCACTTAGCATTTATAATAAGAGAAAGCCAATAGTCCAAATGTAAATGTACTAATTAGAACTAAATAAACTCATAGAATTGTAACAAATACTGACATAAATGGATACTTCACTCTTGTGTTGAGCTAACACATATCACAAAAGTAGAGAATTTTTTTATATTCATGGAATCACATAATTTATAACTCAACTAAACCACGAAGAAAGATTTGACGTATTGGCCCTCAATAGTTTCAATCCCAGCATGTATATCGTATACGTGGAATTGGGTTGATTGACCATTCGTCAAATAAAAATCCGTTCAAATACACGTAAGAAATCATATCCATTAATTTTTTTATCGCATCTTAAATTCTTATTTTTCAGATATTCTACAAATGGCGCCACCTGTCCCAGCTTTAGTGCTCTTTATCCTTCTTTGTGGCTTTATGGTGTACTTAAAACTCTTCCAGGTAAATAGAGAATAAAGTTACTTTACTTACTGCAATTTATCAAAATGGCTCAATTCATAAATATCAACTAAAAATTAACTATATTAAGTAAACTATAATAAAATTTTACAGCAAGTAATGATAATAACAGGAGCAAACATATTTTCTTTGTTCATCTTTGATCACTCATCAAATGCCATTCGTTACCTTATCCTGGTTATCAGTGGTAGAAAACTACATGAATAATAGTATATTATCCATATATATCGAGTTCTGGTAAATCTAAGATAAAACTGCATTAGTAAATTGACATAGGATCTACAATCTCGGGAATATTTATGTAGTAAAGTAGAAAAAATCTATGTATGTGTTCATTGAATGTACAAAGCGTTTGCTGAGTTGTTTGACACAGAATTCCTGTAACCAGCGCTGCTGTTACTAAACAGGTACAATACATTCTCCAGCCTTTAGTTGAGCGTGAGTGCTCATGAGCCATCGATGTCATTACGCCAAAGATACAAAGGGGATTATTGCCAATGCATTCAATAACATATATATTAGGGTGGTATATAGTTTGTAAACTTTTGGTATCGAATGAAAGAAACTACTTACAGTATATATATGTTTTCCTGAATGACTTAGACGGTTGTAGATAGATTCATTATTATTCATTATCAAGACGCCGATCGTCAAGATATGGGCGAATATGAGGGACAAACGAGAGTGATGAGTGTAGATGAACGAGTGTAGTGATTGTTACTAACTAAGGTCGACTGTCCCTCAGAAAGAACTATGTCTTAATAGCCCAATAGCTAGGGCAACTAAGGGCCCAACAGATTTGCATGGAATCCGAACCACGTAGTTTTGGTCTGATTTTCAGCTAACTGACAAGCTTGACACTCAGTTCTCTCCCTACACAACATCTGAAACTTGATTACAATTCAACATGGACACTTCTCTATTAGTCTCCACGTCGATGGCAACCACTAAGCGGACGCTGTGTCGGTAGGACAGAGCATAGAACCTATCACCTACAATCTCCTTAATACTTGTGGAATCCCCGATTTCTCCTGTTATTCGAATATACTAGTGGTTATTTGAGGTAATTTTTAGCAATTAGTCGTAAAATTAAAAATCTTAACCCTCTTTTTGGCATTTCTAATTATTAATTTAATTTTTCCAAACAAGATATTTTGTAAATTTGTGTCAACTAGTCTAACTTGTTTTGATTTTATTGTTTTACATTATACTATCATAGCTATTGGCGCAGTGCTGTAACCCAGCTACTTGGGGACAAAGTTTTGTGGAGATTGTAGACAATTTGTTTTATGCTCGGCCCTCTTAATACCAACGTGGGGTCCGCTCAATGGTTGCTATCAGCGTGGACACTATTAGAGAAGTCTGGGGTGTCCATGTTGGTGGTATTCAGTTTCCGGATGTTGTGTGGGGGGAGAATCAAACTTTTCATTTAGCTGAAAATAGGCTTAGACAGGTGTATACTGTCTTTGTGAAGACGAAGATGAATGTAAATACAGTCTTTGCAATAAAAGTGCCAAAAGCTTGACAGTTAACTTTGTTCGAGTTACACAGATGTATCTACACATATCTGCCATACATCTTTGTGTGGACAAATATAAATGTGGATACAGTCTTTGCAATAACTTTGGTGTCAAACTTTACTATTGTAGTTTATCTTTGTGTAAACAAAAATGAATGTTGATCCCATCTTTGCAATACTTTAAAGACAGATATTCAGGATATTCTTTATAATTAGTAAATGAATTTATTTTCATATCATAAAATCACTATTTTTCATTAAAGAGCATATTGGAAAACCTATATCAGTCGAGTAACATTGGTTCCATTTGCCCACAAGGTTACGTTCATGTCTTTAGTTAGCTCTTTAAATATAAAATTACATTATAAAAAAAATATTGTTTCTTGCCCTAAATCAGTAATCTAATGGGGATGATTCGTATATTGCTCGAGCAATCAAATCAGTACTTATAACTGAAAATTATTAAATAAACTTACTTCATTTTTGTTTAAATGGAATTTATAACAAAATAATTCCAAAACACAGCTAATTTATTATTTTGTATGGAATTTTCAGAACCTTAAAACACTAAAGAGCCCACCTTCATCATGGCATGAAGATACAGAAGTTGTTATAGGACGAAAACCCAAACGGCACGCAACTGAAAGTAGCACAATTATAGATGACGGCAATAGTATACACAATTTAACTACAAACTTTGATACAGATACGTTTGTTTTCAACGAGACTATCACTGAAGTGCCTTCCACATCACACAACAGTGAAGAGGACCGTAACTCATCGACCCAAGACGTCACTGAAACAACAGCTCCTGATCAACACGACCCTATAGAGGAGATTTTAACAATTGTATTCAACCTAACAAACGATAGCAATCTTGTGCAAAATACGAGCCCTGGAGCATTTAACAAAGAAAACGGTCAAGACAGTTTTAATAATACAGTTGATGTTATGTCTAATCAGTCCTTCCTAACAGAGAAAAAAATAGAAGAAAACGTGACAAGAGACTATTTAGTGGTCCTCAGTCTGTTAGTAAATGATAAAAGTGAAAATACCACAGTTACAAAAAAGTATGGTGATCATGGAAATTACACAACTAAACGTCAAGAATCTGAAATAACTACTGTGGCTTACACAACACTAATACGCAACATAACTGTGAAAGAGGGAACTAAAACGGCAGACGAAACTGGAAGTAACGCACAAGACTACACCACAACAAGTGAACGTTTCAGAAACACCTTTGACAAAACAAAGGGAAAAAATTGCAACACTAAACAATCTATTTTAAAAATTGACATTATAAAAGGAAAGGACGCTGATGTAAATAGGACACAGACTCTTGAAAATAGTAATAGCAATGAGAATATGACTGTTGAAAACAACTCTTCCACAATGTTACATGATATTGTTAACTTGGTAAATGATACAGACGGTAATTACGAACTCCAAAATGTCACGATGACTGAAAAGTACGTTCCTGAAAATGACAACAACGAATCTTTAACTGGTATCAGAGAAGGTAACAAATTGTTAAACGTCACTGATATGAAAGAAGACCAAATAAACTCAGAGGCAGGTATAGGACATACGAATACCACATTAGCAATCAAAAGTAATCAATTAGGTACAGCCAAAAATATTATTTATAATTTACTACGCTTAAAATGGAGAGAACTTAACCGCCAAAAAAATAATCAACGGAATATGTACAAAGCACTGTTAACATACATAGACCAAGTAACAAAATTAATGAATGAAAGAAAAGAAAAGCTTAAAGTAGAATATCAAAATATGCCACCAGGGAATATCACGAAAATTCTATAAAATCAGGAATATTATCATAATACAGTTTTTCCTATGTTATCGTTAGATGTTCATCGTGGAAGTGGCGCAGTTAACCTTTGTTTATTGTTTACATAAAAAATGGTATCATTCAGTTTTTAAAATGAGACTTTACTTATTACCATCTTATACTTATTTCTTTTTTTACTATATTTTTATACATAATACTATTTTTGTTAAATATATTAAAATTACAAATTGATTTACAGTTTTTTTTGTAATATTGCTGGTTATTAAAATGGTTAAGTAACTAATGGAAAACAAGAACAATATTATTACAAAATAAATGGTTTTCAATCCAGCTACTAAACTAAGAACTTGTAAAGAAAGAGGTTCAGTTCTCTTCTGTATAATTATTACATTGAATGCAATATCTACACTGTCATACGTTTACAAGCTATTTATTTATAGATCATAAATTTGAGTATGTGCTATAATTTTAGATAATAATCATTAAAGAGGGTGTCCACAACAGAATTCTATGGTTTTGAGGTTAAATATTTTTAAGTAATTAAAAATTTATAGAATATTTTAAACACGTCTTTAGAATTACAGTAATATAGTTGATTTTTTTTAAATTCAGTAAATTTGAATGTGGACTCCGTTAGTGGCACGGCACACATCCATAATATATTCAACCGCCTGCCATGACCTGGCCAGCGTTTCAGGGGTTGCCACGCAAGTAACAATCCGTTCCTGGGATGGTTCGTTTTTCAAATTTTTTTCAGCATGAACTAAGAATCCCCAACTGGAAACTACGTCATGCAGGGCTTCCTTTCAGATTCTATCCACATTCTCTACTGACGCACGTCACCTACCAGGCAAGCACATAGACATTGCCGACTGGTTCACATAGACATTGCCGACTGGTGCACATAGATATTGTCGACTAGTGCACATAGACATTGCCGACTGGTGCACATAGACATTGCCGACTGGTGCACATAGACATTGCCGACTGGTGCACATAGACATTGCCGACTGGTGCACATAGACATTGCCGACTGGTACACATAGACATAGTGCACATATATATTGTCGACTGGTGCACATAGACATTGTCGACTGGTGCACATAGATATTGTCGACTGTGCACATAGACATTGCCGACTGGTGCACATAGACATTGCCGACTGGTGCACATAGACATTGCCGACTGGTGCACATAGACATTGCCGACTGGTGCACATAGACATTACCGACTGGTGCACATAGACAATGTCGACTGGTGCACATAGAAATTGCCGACTGGTGCACATAGACATTGTCGACTGGTGCACATAGACATTGCCGACTGGTGCACATAGACAATACCGACTGGTGCACATAGACAATGTCGACTGGTGCACATAGAAATTGCCGACTGGTGCACATAGACATTGCCGACTGGTGCACATAGACATTGCCGACTGGTGCACATAGACATTACCGACTGGTGCACATAGACAATGTCGACTGGTGCACATAGAAATTGCCGACTGGTGCACATAGACATTGTCGACTGGTGCACATAGACATTGCCGACTGGTGCACATAGACAATGTTGACTGTATGGGTAAAAATTGACGAGTTACTCGTTTCCAGAGAAATGAAATAACTTTAGTTAGCTTTAACCACTTGCACTATATGATTTTTTAATCTCCGGAGATCTTTTGTGGACACCATGCAGTGAAGATAACTTAATATAGATAACTGTTGTCACTAGCGATCCTAGTGGTCGTAACGCAGAGCTACGGCATCTCTCCGCTAGATAGCACGGCAGTTTACTTATGTTGCGATTCAATTAATTGAGTGTAAATATTCAAATCAAATCAATACACTTACGGCACCAGCAGTTTGTTTTACCACCGATAGGATCGCTACCATCGCTTGGTTGGCAAGTAAAACGCTGAGTTTTGCTACTGTATATTAATATTATACCGTGATATGACAGAAGACACCTATGACAATTATTCTTGAATAAAGTTCAAGAAATATTTGATAGTTATTATTCATTTAAAGTTGAACAATAAATAGAAATCGGTGTGTATGTAAATCCCTAAGATCTTAAACCAAAACATTATACTAAAAAGAACATTTAAAAAGTTATTTAAATAAATTACTAAAAATCTTCTATACATTTTTTGATTCTATAAGCGAATCGATTACCACTAAATTTATCGAGCTAGGAAGAATGTAATGACAGCTGGATTAGATTCAAATAAATTATTGTAAAATCACTATAGAAGAAGTTAATAGTAAAAACATTATTTAATTAATTAACTAATTTGAAATAGATTATAATTTTGATTTATTATAACAGCTGTTCAAATTATTTACTAAAATTTAATACGTGCTCTATGCTAGTAGTGAGGTTTTGTCGGTTTAAGAAGTACCGTTATCTAATTAACATGCAAGGCACGTGCCAAAACCTCACTAGCACGCATACCGCACACATCCACCCACCATATATGGCAATACATCAACATTAGTCTGCATACCAGACAAGGTCGGTCCGGTCCGACGACATTGACATCGTTCAAAGGTCTCTGACTCCACAGCCAGCCTAAGGGGGCCATTGACTTCTTCGTCTAAAGGTCATCATTGGTCACGACCTAAAGTCATTGACCTTTGACCTTTGACCCTTGGCCCCCCGCCCTCTGGCCTCCGACCTTTAACCTCTGACCTTTGACCCCCGCCCTAAGGGTCCGCCTAGTTGTTATTCCGTTCACGTGTCGACCCCCGACCTGTGTCCAAGTCGAGTGTGAGTGTGTAGCGTTCTCATTAGTAGTCAAAGCGTTCGCGCGCCTCATCACGTTCGCGCGTGCCTCATTACGTTTGCGCGCCGCTTTCAAAGCCGCGCGCGTGCTGCTTTCAAGCTTATTAGTAGTCAAGCAATATAAGTCAGTGAAGCTTCGTCCGGCTTATTTGAATCAATATTTTAGCACAGCGCCATAACGTTTCCGTCCTCTAACATTGACGACGTGCTTCTATAAAAGGCTCTGGAAGGCTAGATTCAATGTTGCATTTTAACTAGTTTTATTTGTCATTGTGCACGATTATATGTATGATTAATAAGCAATTATTGATTTATTATTACATATCGTGTATTTGAATCTGTTACTGTATTTTTCCTGTTGTCACATAAATAATATATAATTAATAAAATAAGATAATGATTATACATGTTGAAGGAAATATATCGGCAGGAAAATCAACTTTTGGAAATATATTGTGCGATTATTTAAATCATAATGGTTATAATAGTATGTTCATCAATGAACCTCTTGATGTTTGGTTAAATTTAAGTGGTAAAAATGTATTAAAATTGTTTTATGAAGATACAAAAAGATGGGGTTTTATGTTTCAAGTCTTAGCGTTATTGTCCATGATGGAAAATGAGTCTAAAGCTGAGGAATATTCAAAATTAGGTAAAATTGTGATAGTTGAAAGATCTGTTACAGATAGTCTTGAGATTTTTTCAAAACTTATGTTAGAAAAAAATCTATTACAAAATTTTGAGTTTAATATTTTAAAAAAGTTGTATGATATATTACCAAATGTCATTAGAAAAAATAAATTCATTATTTATTTAAAAACTGAACCAGAGGTTTGTTTTCAAAGACTATGTTCACGTAATCGGACTGAAGAAATAGGCTATGTAGATTTGGATTATTTAAAAGCATTACATAATATTCATGAAATGATATTTACACCTAATAATAGTATATTTAATAAAGTGATAGTAGTGGATCAAAAGTCATTTAATAATATTAAAGAAGTTAATATATTGTTTCCATTAAATTCGAACTTGTTAAGTGAAATAAAACAGTATCAATGTGGTATGTAACCAATTATAATATATTATTTCAAATTCATTATTTATTTAAAAACTGAACCAGAGGTTTGTTTTCAAAGACTATGTTCACGTAATCGGACTGAAGAAATAGGCTATGTAGATTTGGATTATTTAAAAGAATTACATAATATTCATGAAATGATATTTTCACCTACTAATAGTATATTTAATAAAGTGATAGTAGTGGATCAACAGCCAATTAATAATATTAATTAAAGAAGTTAATATATTGTTTCCATTAAATTCAAACTTGTTAAGTGAAATAAAACAGTATCAATGTGGTATGTAACCAATTATAATATATTATTTTAACATGTGTTGGTTAAAAATATTTGTTTAAAATTTATAAATGTGTGTTATGTACAAAAAAAATAAAATATTGTCACATTGTTAGTTTGTTCTTTATTATTAACGAGGCCCAATGAAAAGGTTGAGCGCTACGTGTATCATTCAGCGCGCTACCTTACATACTAATTGACCCCTATATATACTCCCGTGCAAGAGTGGGACTTCAGAGTTCCTGCACCAGTTTCTTCTTCGCTGTTCAGCAGAGCTCCACACCTTCCTCACCCTTAGACCATCGTAGTCGTCGTAGTCACCGTAGTACGCCACCTCTTTTCTTCAAACACTCTTCTGGTTGAGATCTTTTCACCTTCACCAGTTTCTTCCTCGTTGCTGAGTCTACACATCTTTTTCAACATAGTCATCACTCTTTGAAAAAAACCCCAGATCTTCACACTTTTGTCTTCTCATCTAGATCCTCGCTAGATCTTCAGACCTGTTTGCTGCTGCTGTCGTCGTAGTACGTCCACAAAGACTTTGACATAAGGTAATTATTGTTCTGTTTTACATAGTGAAGATTACTATTTTAAAGAAAGGAAAGAACAACATATATTCGTCAAACTCTTTGAAAATAAAATAAAACTTAATAATTTTCACTATTTTTGAAAATAGAATAAATATATATTTTCAATTTATTCATTTAATTGAAACTTTATTCTATATACAAGTAATTATAAAATAAATTATTATACAAATTTTAATCATTTTATTATTTTCAATTTATTCATTTAATTGAAAATTTATTCTATACAAATTGGATATTGAAATAATTTTACTTGGTGGTCTTTTAATTTCAATTTAATCAATTTATTCATTTAATTGAAACTTTATTCTATATACACGATTAATTATAAAATAAATTATTGTACAAATTAGATACTCAAATAATTTTATTTGGTGGTCTTTTAATTTCAATTTAATCAATTTATTCATTTAATTGACACTTTATTCTATATACAAGTAATTATAAAATAAATTAGATATTGAAAATGATTTTATTTGTTGGTCTTTTAATCATTTTATTATTTTTAAAATTTATTCATTTAATTGAAACTTTATTCTATATACACGATTAATTATAAAATAAATTATTATGCAAATTGGATATTGAAATAATTTTACTTGGCGGTCTTTTAATTTCAATTTAATCATTTTATTATTTTTAAAATTTATTCATTTAATTGAAACTTTATTCTATATACACGATTAATTATAAAATAAATTATTATACAAATTAGATATTGAAATAATTTTATTTGGTGGTTTTTTAATTTCAATTTAATCAATTTATTCATTTAATTGAAACTTTATTCTATATACAAGTAATTATAAAATAAATTAGATATTGAAATGATTTTATTTGTTGGTCTTTTAATCATTTTATTTTCAATTTATTCATTTAATTGAAACTTTATTCTATATACACGATTAATTATAAAATAAATTATTATACAAATTGGATATTGAAATAATTTTACTTCTCAATTTATTCATTTAACTGGAACCTTATTCTCGTATATTCAAGTAATTATATTAATTTAATGAATTTTTTCAGCTTCTTGATTTTTTCTAAGAAAATAATGGCCGATGAACAACAGCAGCAGATCGTCATTGACCTGAGCGAGGAATCACAAAACCTGCCGTCCTGCTCAAGAACATCCCCGTCCTGTTCTCAACAACAGACTAAGGGTACCTTTTTCACAATTATACAAATAATAGAAAGCCTGTTTTTGTTAGGCGTTGATTCTCTAACCAAATGGGAAAGGCTGGTTGTCCATCTTAAAGGAAACTATGAAATTTTAACAAATCCAATCTCTAGACAGTTAACAATTTGCATGCAGCAGCTTTTCAAAATTTTCAAAAATAAAGTTACTTCTAATTCTGATATTTCTAATGAGGACAGCCTGAATGCACAATCCGATTTGGTCAGGGACTACGAAGAACTGCTAGCTATTTTCCAGCCTGTCCTAAATAAACCAATAGTTGGAATGACGAAGTTTCCATTAGCGACAGTGCAACAGTTGTTGAAAATAGCTAGGGATGTTCTGAACCAAACTAACAAAAGAAAACATTCATCAACGTCTAACAAAACCCCAAATTTTCCAAATTTCACTAGCGATTCCGAATCTAGTAGTGACGATGACGGTGATGACAACTTTGCTAAATTATTCAAAAAATCTAAAAAAAATGAACCACTTGTAATAAGTCAGCAATTTTCTTTCCAATCAGGTAACGTAAGAAAAAAGATCTCAACTCCCGGTGAAACAGGTACCCACTTGATCAAAATCGAAATTTCCGACGTCAATGACTTGAAAAAATGCCAGTCGGAGAAATTCTACTGGCAGAAAGTCTCAAAAAAAGGATACTTTTTATTAAATAAAAATAAGGAAGACGAATCGGAAATTTTGACGTTGATCAATAATATTCTTACAGAAGTTGGGAACAGGGTTTTAAAAATTAAAAACGTGAAAAAAGAAACAATTAAATTTGATAAGAAAAAAGAATAGACCAACAACAACAACATCCTAACTAATTTTTTTATCTTTCATTTATATTTACTAACATTTTATTTTCATTAATATATTTAGGGTTAAACATTTAATTAGTTAAGATTTTTTTTTTTACTAACATTTATATATTAAATAGGTATAAAGATTTATATTTTACTAACATTTTATTTAAATTTATATATTACTAATAT
>JAQJVL010004182.1:0-10000 GCA_035578905.1 Stictocephala bisonia
AAATGTAAAAAATTTCGTGTGAGTTGGGTAGCACTGACATATATTTTTTTTGGCAATTAATCGTGCGAGTTGGTAACACTGTGAAAAAAAAACAGTTGGTACATTTTATGTAGTATAAAGAGAAACTGAATTGTTTTTTTTTTCGACAGTAATACTATATTAAATACGAATTATTGGGAGAAAAAAAAATATACATTTCATATAGTATAAATGCATCTGGCTCGCGGCGGCGGCGGACGTCACACACGTTCTTCTGCCGCTACTTACGTTACCCTCTCGGGTGTGTCACTGTGCTGCGGTGGTATCGACTCCGTTTCACAAACGGAAGGTTCTAGGATCGATCCCGGCTCCGGTATTCGACACTTTTTGCCAGCAATTCAAATAAATACAATTAATTTTAATAAATACGGCGTGACGTCACACCAAAACAACACTGACCTAGGACAACGTCATCGCGGGGGGTCCACGTGCTTGTAGTAAACAATAGTATGTGTGTACTACTGACAGAAAAAAGAGCGCGAAAACGGCATGACGTCACACCAAAACAACACTGACCTACGACAACGTCGCGGGGGGTCCACGTGCTCGTAGTAAACTTGACCTTCAAGGTCACCACGTGGTGATTATCAATGAAAGGTCAACGACCTTGCTGATTATCAGTTGTAAACAATAGTAAAGTTGACCTCTGGGGTCAACACGTGGTGATAACACTGATAACAGAGGTCAAAAGGTCCCCCAGAACCCGCGTTTTACACTACTGTGATGTACAGTTGAAGTATCATTGTTTCCATTCAATTCTCTAATAGCTTATTTAATATTACTATTCTCACTTGTAGTGTTCTTCCTTATATTGTGTTTATTATTTAGTTAAGTGCGCGGTGGTGTGCAAAGGTGTAAATGTTCGGATGTAAGGATAATATTGGGTTGGTTTTAGTAGTTAAGTAAAAGTTGTTGTGATAATATACAATAACTATTTATTATCCTGTACCAATTGTATAACTAAAACTAATATTGTAAACTATTGTAAATGGTGTGACCGTTGGTTCAATAGATAAATAAACATGTATGTTTTGAATGTTTAGCGTTATACTCAGTTACTATGAGTTTAATCTTCAGCTGTTAAACAGAAATAAATGAACACTCTTGAGATAGGCTAAGTACTACCCTATACTAATAAATAGGTTACGACGCAAGTACTGTGAGTGAGATACTGTAAATAAATTTAGTATTGTTATTGAACAGTTGTTTACTATTATCATACAGCATTTGTTAATGCATTTCTGTGTCAGCGTCAGGAGCCGTTAGGGACCAATGTAATCCCCTTATCTGCCCTTTAAATAAACATTGCTATAAAAAGAAAAAAAAAAAAAGATTTAAAAAAGCTAAAGAAAAGGGCAGAAGGGGACTCCACATATTGTATTTTGGTTTATACATTTACACATGTACGTCGATGTCTTGAGTTCACTCGTTATTGTTCGAAACTGTAATATTGTGTTATATATTTAATCTCCTATTTTTGTATTGAATTCAGATAATGTTCAACTGATAAGTGTATCAGTGATATTTATAAAATAGTGTAATTGGCTCACTATGAAGTACATTAATTAGTTAATGTTTAAAGTGAATGTGGAAACTTCAGAGACAGTACGGCCAGGGTGGCACACTGTAGTTTAGGAATATATGTACTTACGTTTAATATTAGGTAAATATTTGACAGTTAAATTTGAAAGACCTTTTGCAATGTTTTAGGTTAGATGACTTGTGATTTAAGTAGATTAGTATCACTCTTTTATTTACGGTAAACGCTAATTTACAATGAGTACAAACGGGATGGCATAGTCGTGGAAATATAGCTATAACTATGCAATTGAAAACAGTTATAATCATGGTATATAACAGGTAACATCCATCGTCAGTTCATGCAATAGCAACAAGCAGTGAATATTCATTAAGCAATAGATGTTTAACAAGCAAACGTGTAAGAATAATAACTGGGCAGATATAAACAGCACTAACAAGCATGAAGGTGATAAACTAGGAAGATACAGAATTAGGGTGAGGTACGTATAATTAGATCAAGTGATGATAATTAAAGTGCCGTGAAGGTGGTTTTCAGGCGTTGACTGTATTAGGTGTGTTTAGGACTTGTGGCCTGTGCAGGGTTCTCCATGGACTCTTATTTATGGATTTTTCTCGAATTGTACTAGGTCTTGGGAAGACTATATGGAATATGGGAGACCATATGTGTTGAAGGTTTTCCAACCTTGGTAGTAGTGATATGGGGGGGTTGAGATAAATAGGTTAACAGTAGGTGTTGTATGGGGGAGCTAGGTAGAATTAGGTTTAGAGTTAATTTCGATATGTAGGCTAAACGTAGGTGTGAGAGAGTTAACCTGGATGCGCATGCGTCGCCCGACGTTGCCGCCAGGGGCGTTGCATTACCGCCAGGGGCGCTACGTTGCCGCCAGGGGCGCTGCGTTGCCGCCAGGGGCGCTGCGATCGGTCGGCATTGCCGCCAGGGGCGCTGCGGTCGGCATTGCCACCAGGGGCGCTGCGGTCGCTAGGGGCACTACGGTCGACATTTGTTATAGTATATATTATGTTAATTTTATATAGTATAAAGACGCCATATTGGATGGGGGAATTTTGGGGAGGGAATTTTCCCACGGGGTGTGAGTTGGCGCGGGCGGGAAAAGACGCCATATTGGATCCGGTCGCCATCTTTTGTATTTCATGACGTCATATTGGACAAAAAAAGTGCATTTTATATAGTGTAACATGGAAAAAGTTAGGTTAGGGGTGAAGTTTATATAGTATAACGTGGGAATTTGGCGGGTAATGTGTGGGAAATGTGGGTAATGTGTGGGAAATGTGGGAAATGAGGGAAATTTGAGGGAAATGTGAGGGAAATGGGGGAAATTTTGTGGGGGAGGGGGTGGGGGGTTGGCAACACTGCGCCGCCATCTTGGATCCGGTCACGTGACCAAAAAAAAGTGGGTCTAAAACTCTTATAAAATAACTACTAGGTTTTGTGAAATTATCATGAATTTTTGTTTATGAAGGGATATAAGGGTGACATAATAAACATAAGATTAGACTATGTTTTAAAATAGTTTCTACCTGAACTTTATAATGTAGTTAAATCAACTTGTGGGTGAAAAATAAGCTGTTTGTAAAGATAAACAAATTGGACTCAACAAATGGAAATTGACTTCTACAAAAGAAAAGTTACCCTCTTTCAACATGTTGTTTATACTCTTTCAATATGAATGCTGTCTCGTTAAAAGTTTATGGATTAGATACTTTGGCAGTTAAATTGAATCACGATCAGTTTTGAGTTAAATATTTATTTTTATAATTTATTCCAATATGAATTATTTAAACATACCTATAGATAGTTAAATGTATATAATACAAATCAGTAAATAAGTAAAATATATTTTTGAATAGCCTCAATAGTATTTCAAGCCCTATATTGAGTAAATATTAATACATATCTCCAACCATCAAGTATATAACAAAAATATAAAACACAAAATTATTAGACTTCAAGAACATGATCACTAAAGGACTTTAAATATTAAAGACTAATTGTATTAATATAAATTTTTTTATGGTTATGAAGTTTTGAAGAAAGCAATTAAAAAAAACTAAAAACAACACATTATAAAAGTCTACAGTTACCGCTAAATCTGTTGAAAATTGGTAAACGAACAAATAATAATAAACTACTCAATTTTACAACATACTACCAACAAAATTAAAAACCACAACATTAATTATTCAGTAAAAAAGAAGTAAAAAAGGAAATTGAAAATTTCACAATCATTTAATTTTGACCTTGCTTAATTTTTGCATATTTTCAATTGTTAATTCATATATTTATTTATACAAATAACATTGCCCCAGAGTGTGTGGCCTACGGGCTAATACCCCATATAAGCCAACTTGGAAATAAATATTATTATTGTTATTACTAACCTTATGTTTTCCCACAACAATATCTCGAACAATCCTCAATATATTTATTATCACTGTAGTTTAGTGCTATCTTTCCGAAACAGTTATAGATATGCTGCAACGTATATTTGTAATAATATTACGTATTTTGCAGTATTGGTAAAAAAGGCTTAGAAAACTACAATTCGAACTGTTTAGGCCTATAGAAAAAATTGTTCTTTCAAATAAAAAATTGAATAAAATAGTATGATAATCGAATATTAACATATTATATATTTCTTACTTTGCTTTTGACAGGTGTAAGAGTTAATTCGAACAAACATTTTAAAAAAATATTCTAATTTCTACATTGAGTAAGGAACGAGCAATACGTTTAAATGTACCAAATAAATTACTACCCTGGGGAATGTTGGATACAACTTCTCCCGTTAATAATTACAGAACTATTTCCAGTATTTAAACTGGGAACTCAGCTAGAGACACCCAGATCTCATCAATGACGTATTATATGACCTAAATACCTTGTAAGGGTAACTAATATTGCTTTTTGTGTTCTGATTTTCCGCAGTCGTAGTCGTTAAGATCTATTTTACATTAAAACCTTTTTCAAAACATAATGTTTAGACCAAATATATAAACTAATATATATTTAACATTTGTAATAAAAATATTTAAACAAGTCGAGCTCTACATTAAAATACTGAATAGAAGTCTGTCATTAGTTAAATGCCAATATTTAAAAAACCATCTTCGAAAAGCAGCAGCCAAAATCAAAACCAGGGCCAATGTATTACATCATATTGGCGGAACATCCTGAGGAGCCAACGCACACGTCCTGCGTACTACTACTTTGTTACTGGTCTATTCAGCTGCTGAATATAGTGCTTCCGTTTGGCTAAATAGTGTTCCCACTAAAGAGGTCGATGTCCAACTTAATACGGTCATGAGAGCTATTAGTGGCACTGTCATGTCAACTCCACCTC
Organism: Stictocephala bisonia; assembly: GCA_035578905.1. Taxonomy (NCBI): domain Eukaryota; kingdom Metazoa; phylum Arthropoda; class Insecta; order Hemiptera; family Membracidae; genus Stictocephala; species Stictocephala bisonia. The sequence goes on from JAQJVL010004182.1 coordinate 4,944, forward strand.
CTTGGCTCCTGGTGCTGTGCAGTATAGTTCCTCCAGAGATAAGACGTCAGGAGGCACTACGTAAAGAATTCTATAAGATCTTGAATGCCCCGCACCTCCCCCATTATACAGGATCTCCTACGTCAGAACGGTCGCTAAAACTTTCGAAACCCCCTCTCAACGTACTGTTTCCCAGTTGAGCAGATCAAATTTTTCGCCCAATACCAGCTGGGCCGTAGCGTGAAACAGTTTTGATGGACAAAATAAATTCCTTATTAACGATCCGTCGTAGATGGGATAAGCCTATCTCGTAGGGAGTGGACACTGTTGAATCGATTTCGAACTAGCGTTGGAAGATGCAATTACTGGAATTATAAATGCGGATTGACACTAGATCAGTCATCTGATTACTGAGAGTCTATCCAAACGATAGATCATATAGTTACAGAGTGCCCCTTGCGTTATTTGACAGGGGGATTGGTCAGCATACACAGAACAAGTGAGGCAGGTGTTAAATGACTCGATGGAATAGACTTAGCTTTGTGACAGGAGATCACTTTACATTTTTATTCAGTTAATTATTTCTTTATGCAAATCACATATCGCAGCGTTGTATAAACAAATCATACGATACATATGTAGTTAAATTAAAGAAGACAGAGGAAGACAATTCAAATAGAAGATCTCTAGTTCTGTAACTTTTACCAAATTGTTATAAAAACGTTTACAATGACCTAGGAAAACTACTAATATTCTTTTTTAGAAAATAGTTTTAATTTTTAGATAAAATAAGTGAATTTCACACAGTGCACATTTATTATAAGTAAAAAATTATTGAGGTGATATATTTTGCTAATCCGTGTTTACCTTCCTCAGAACGGAGGGCTTCATTAAGGAATGATAACATGCAGGTATGTATTAATAAATAAATACTTGTATTCAATCTTCCTTATTTCATGTGTTGCTCATTGGATTGAAGTCCCTTTTATATACAGGGTGTCACACAAAACGTGTCCTGGCTAGTTATTTCCAGATTTTACAACTAATTTAGAGCAAACAATTAAGGGTAATTTTTTTCTAATTCCATTCCGTTTACTTTCCTAAACTATACAAAAGATAATATTTTTATAATATGGTCGGTACACTTTATATACCGAAACTTGTGATCACATGTGTCAAGATTAAGTCTCATTCAAGACTTGGAATTGCTAAGTCAAAATGTTCAGAAAAATATTTCTTCAAAGAAGATTTGTAACAGCTTTATTGCCTTAACAAGGGTTTACGAGACAGCCAGTCGTTTCTTGTTGTTATAAAAATAATGGCCACAATAAAATCTCAGAATCTCCAAATGTGTAAAATTCAGCAAATCACTGTTAGTACAGTGACAGCAAAGGAAATTAACTCTACAAGTCTCGACAACTGAGTGGTTCTTTAAAATATGCGATGAAATAAAATGCAATTTTCGTGAACGTTTAATTGATTTAATGAATTTAATTTGTTATCATTTTAGTCCTCGAAATAAGTGATAGGAAAGTTTAATTTTAATTTTAAAGGATATTTTCACTTATGATTGAGAATCTTTTCAACTATCAAACAATGATTTACAGTACAAATTTGAAAAAATGTCATTTCACTACTTACAAAGTGATCGCATACGATCGTTTATGGTACAAATCAAAATAACAATTGATTGGAAATTTCAGCAGAAACTAACTTTTCAACGAATGAAATTTCCAAATGAAATCTAAATATCATGTCTGTCTAAACATATGTTAAATTTATAAAATATTATTTTCTTATATAAATTTTTTTATAAAAACGTTTTTAATTGGCAGAAATGATACATTAACTTTCATTAAAGAACTATAATGATTCAATGTTTTTATCAAAAGATTATATAATATACGTAGGGCAGATGATACATCCTATGTCACATCATAAATACTTTAAATTCTTTAACTTCAGTTCCCATAAACTTTCAACTAATATTTATTTTTTGAACACCACAATTTTATTTCCCACACTAATTACCATTTATTAACAAGACATTGCTTCATTGATAGCTATATATCAACAAAATCTAACAATTTTCTTTAGTTACATATATTTTATCATACAATTTAATCAAAATTTGTCTCACTTTGATACAGCACCAACAAAGTTGCCTAGCGGTCACGTAACGTTAAGGGCAATGACAGCGATAAAATAATGACAATAATTTCATTGTGTCTTCGAGGTTAGCTTCCGGCATCAAGTGACAAGCCACAACAACGTTTTGTTGAAGGAATTTATGTTTAATTCAACAAATTTGTTTAATAACTATTTATTGTTGACATTATGTTGCACCGTCCTTAGCACTCTCATTCAAAGGCTCTGAAGGTCGGTAGCAGGATATTTTATCAACTAACTTTTTACTTGATATTATTTGAAAGAAAATAAATGACATTTCTTTCTTAGTATGCATCTAGAGCGTATAAAAGATATTTTTGTAATTGAATTTTATTTCTGTATTTATATATCATGAAAGATCCATTTGCTTGTTACAGTTTTAGGACTAACCAATTCAAATTCAAAATTGATAAGTGCGCAAAGTAATTGTTCAACGTTGGGTCATAAAAACAAATGCATTTTAACTAATATTTTACGATATTAGGCGCCCTTATAATCTAATGGCCCTTAATTGTTTAGATTATTTATCAAACTTCCGTGTGTTTGTGTACAAAAAGATTTAAAAGTAATGAATGGATTCGCTTTAAATTTTTAACTAGAATTTTTAGTGTTGAAAATGTGTTACTGAGATCAGCTGAATCACTCTCTTATAATATCAAATAATATCCTGTAAGTTGTTTACTGTGATCAGCTGAATTACGTGCATATTATATCAAATAATATCCTGTAAGTTGTTTACTGTGATCAGCTGAATTACGTGCACATTATATCAAATCATATCTTGTAAGTTGTTTACTGTGATCAGCTGAATTACGTGCACATTATATCAAATCATATCTTGTAAGTTGTTTACTGTGATCAGCTGAATTACGTGCACATTATATCAAATCATATCCTGTAAGTTGTTTACTGTGATCAGTTGAATTACGTGCACATTATATCAAATCATATCTTGTAAGTTGTTTACTGTGATCAGCTGAATTACGTGCACATTATATCAAATCATATCTTGTAAGTTGTTTACTGTGATCAGCTGAATTACGTGCACAATATATCAAATCATATCTTGTAAGTTGTTTACTGTGATCAGCTGAATTACGTGCACATTATATCAAATCATATCCTGTAAGTTGTTTACTGTGATCAGCTGAATTACGTGCATATTATATAAAATCATATCTTGTAAGTTATTTACTGTGATCAGCTGAATTACGTGCATATTATATCAAATCATATCTTGTAAGTTATTTACTGTGATCAGCTGAATTACGTGCATATTATATCAAATCATATCTTGTAAGTTGTTTACTGTGATCAGCTGAATTACGTGCATATTATATCAAATCATATCTTGTAAGTTATTTACTGTGATCAGCTGAATTACGTGCATATTATATCAAATCATATCTTGTAAGTTGTTTACTGTGATCAGCTGAATTACGTGCACAATATATCAAATCATATCTTGTAAGTTGTTTACTGTGATCAGCTGAATTACGTGCACATTATATCAAATCATATCTTGTAAGTTGTTTACTGTGATCAGCTGAATTACGTGCACATTATATTAAATCATATCCTGTAAGTTGTTTACTGTGATCAGCTGAATTACGTGCACATTATATCAAATCATATCCTGTAAGTTGTTTACTGTGATCAGCTGAATTACGTGCATATTATATAAAATCATATCTTGTAAGTTATTTACTGTGATCAGCTGAATTACGTGCACATTATATCAAATCATATCTTGTAAGTTATTTACTGTGATCAGCTGAATTACGTGCATATTATATCAAATCATATCTTGTAAGTTGTTTACTGTGATCAGCTGAATTACGTGCATATTATATCAAATCATATCTTGTAAGTTATTTACTGTGATCAGCTGAATTACGTGCATATTATATCAAATCATATCTTGTAAGTTGTTTACTGTGATCAGCTGAATTACGTGCACATATATCAAATCATATCCTTTTAGTTTATTACTGTGACCAGATTATTGTTTATTTACGAAAACAACTTTAAGTTAATTTATTTAAGATAAAATAAACTAAACAGTCAACGTTTATTTTTCTAATGAATATAGTAAAAAATATCGACCTATAATTAACATCACAACAAGCCATTTATTATAAGTTTTTTTTAACAAAAACATATTATTTAAGGATATAATTTTTATATTATTCAAACATAAATGTATTTAGTACCAGGTGCTTTCGTAATCAAATCAATCAAGTGCGTCAATGTAACACAGTCCATTGCACTAATGGCATTACATTTGGAATCCAAGTGGACGGTAAACAACAGCCAACCTTCTCATTACTGGCTCTAAATGAGCTATGAATAATAATTGACATTCTAATTAGACCAACTTGCAATGTTCGGTGGTAAATATAATTTTATCACTCAATCTAAATACCCGTTAGTAAAGGGGTTCTTATGTCAACATATAACATTTCTGAGGAACTAACACACACAGCGAGTTTAAGTAAACAGAGCGTGACACACTACTTTAATAACAGAGTGCTCGCAAAAATTTTTACCAACAATTTATTTTGTAATTTTAAAATATATAATTGAACAAAATAATGAACTCACCCATCACCAAACTTACCTTAATTAAATTTGGAGGTAAGTTAGATTTTGTAACATAGAGACACATTCAGAAAGGATTTTTCAAAATTCCCTGTGGTAGGAACAGAAAACAGTTCATTTTTCCACAAGAATAACATTGGCAATAATTTAATGTAATAATTTAGGTCAGTGACCAATGACACAAAAGCTTGGTAATTTGGTTTCAACTTAAAGACAATTTCTACTAACTCTGACATAATTGCATGCTAATATAGGCTTATAGGGGTTTCTAGACTCTATAACTGTGTTATCTAAGAGAACGCCAACAG